>JAQQSU010016930.1:0-10818 GCA_028627135.1 Pseudochirops cupreus | reverse complement strand
GGAGAGGTTCTGCGTAATTACACATGTACAGCCTGTATTTAATTGCTTGTCCTTCCAGTGGGGGTGGGTGATGAGGGAGGAAGAGAAAGAATCTAGAATTTAAAGTTCTATAGTCAAATGTTAAAAATATATATGTATACAATTATTATTATTATTATTATTTTTAACTACATCCAACTGGGACTTAAGACACACAGGCACTGTGGTAGGGAGATCCATCCTGCCCTACCAGAGAGTCAGAGGGGTGATGGGGGAGGACAAAGGAGAGAATAGATTGGGGGAGGAGTTATACAATGGGATCGCTGTTTTGGGGTGGTGGGTAGGGGAAAGATGGGGAGAAAATTTTGTAACTCAAAATCTCGTGGAAATGAATGATGTAAACGAAAATAAATAAAAGTTAAAAAAAAAACCCTATCTACAACTATTATCATCAGATAAATGGTAGAGCAGCAGCAAATCTGCTACCATTTCGACAGCAATCAACTAATTAATTCCATTATCCAGGTTTCTGTTTTCTTCATTCAAGCAGCTCAGGCCTGTTTCATTTTACAAACCATCCTCCCATCAGCTCTAGACAAAGGTCACACACAGTATCATTATGGCCCCTCTTGGTTTAAAAATAGGGGTTCTTAAGCTGGGGTCTGTAAAGAGTTGAATTTTTAAAAGTATATGTTTTGATAACTATATTTCAATATAATTGGTTTCCTCTGTAATATTATATATTTTATTTTATGCATTCAAAGTATTATTTTAGAAGGGACCAACAGGCTTCACCAAACTGCAAAAGGAGTCCAATGATCCCAAAACAGTCTAAGAACCTGTGGTCTAAAAGGAAAAAACAACAATTTAAAAAAATCTGCTGTCAGCTATATATTGGAATGTTAAAAATAAATGATTAAAAAAAAAGAAATGGATGTATATTTAAAAAATACAAACTGTTCAGATTGACAGAAGAGGAAACAGAATACTTAAATAACCTCATCTTAGAAAAAGAAACTGAATAAACCATCAATGAACTACCTAAGAAAAAAGTCCTAGAGCCAATGGATTCACAAATAAATTCTACCAGAGATTTAAAGAAAAATTAATCCCAACCCTAAATTAACTCTTTGGAAAAATAGCCAAAGAAAGAGTTCTACTAAACTCCTTTTATGACACAAATATGTTGCTGATATCTAAGCCACAAAGAGCAAAAAATAGAGAGAGAAAACTATAGACCAATTTCCCTAATGAATATTTATGCAAAAATTTTAAATAAAATCCTAGCAAGGATATTACAGCAATATATCACAAAGATCATAAACTATGACTAGGTTCAATTTATCCAAAGAATGCAGGGCTATGTCAATATTAAGAAAACTACCAGCATAACTGACTATATCAATAACAAAACTAACAGAAATCATATCTCAACAATGCAAAAAAAGCCTCTGCCAAAATATAACACCAATTCCTATTTAAAAACATTAGTGAGCATAGGAATAAATGGAGTTTTCCTTAATATGATAAATAATATTTATCTAAAACCATCAGAAAGCATTATCTATAACAGAGATAAGCTAGAAGCCTTCTCAATAAAATCAAGGGTGAAGCAAGTATGCCCATTATCACCACTTCTATTTAATATTATACTAGAAATACTAGCTATAGCAATAAGAGAAGAGAAAAAAAACTGAAGAAATTATAATAGGCAATGGGGAAACAAATCTATCACTCTTTACAAATGATGTAGAAACCAATAACTTTAGCAAAGCTGCGGGATATAAAATAAACCCACATAAATCATTAGTATTTCTATGTATTACCAACAAAGTACAGCAACAAGAGAGAAAGAAATTCCATTTAAAATAACTGTAGACAATATAAAATACTTTGGAGTCTACCTGCCAAGATAAACCCAGGAACTCTATGAACACAATTACAAAATACTTACCACACACAAAGTCAGATCTAAACAAGTAGAAAAGCATTAATTGTTCGTGGGTAGGTAGAGGGCCAATATTAAAAAATTGGCAATTCTACCTAAATTATTCTTATGCAGTACCATACTAATCAAACTACCAAAAAGGTATTTTATGGACCTAGAAAAAAAAACAACAAAATTCATCTTGAAGAAAAAAAGGTCAAGAATATCAAGAGAATCTATGAAAAAAATATGAAGGAAGGTGGCCTAGCTGTACTAAATCTCACACTGTATTATACAATGATAATCATTAAAACAGCTTAATACTGACGAGAAAAAGAAATGCACTGGGAAAAAGGGAAAGGGGGAGGTAGAATGGAGCAAATTATCTCACATAAAAGAGGCAAGAGGAGGACAAGATGGGGGTGCTGAGTGAATCTTATTCTCATCAGAACTCGCTCAAAGACACTGTAATATACACACTCAACTGGATACAGAAATCCATCTTACTCTATATAAGAAAGTAGGAGAGAAAGGAGGTAAGAGAAGGAGTGGAGGGTGATATAAGAAAGGGCAAACAGGGGGAGGTGGTAGCTAGAAGCAAAACATTTTTGAGGAGGGACAAGGTGAAAGGAAATAGAGAATAGAATAAATGTCAGGGGTGGGAGGTAGGGTTAGGATGGCAGGAAATAACATTTAGCAATTTTAACCGTGAAAAAAATTTTGAAGCAAGTTTCTCTGATAAAGGCCTCATTTCTCAAATATACAGAGAACTGAGTCAAATTGATAAAAATAAGAGCCATTCCCCAACTGATAAATGATCGAAAGATATGAATAGTTTTAAAATTAATTAAAACTATGTATAACCATATTAAAAATGCTTCAAATCACCATTGATTGGAGAAATGCAAATTAAAATCATTCAGAGGTACTACTTCATACCTATCAGATGGGCTTATAGGACAGAAAAGGAAAATAACAAATGTTGGGGGGGATATGGTGGAAATGAGACATTAATACACTGTTCTTAGAGTTGTGAACTGATCCAACCATTCTTTAGAGCAATTTGGAACCATCCCCAAAGAGCTATAAAACCACCCTTTGACCTAGCAATACCACCACTAGGTTTGTATCCAAAAAGAGATTTAAAAAACAAAAAGGAAAAGGATCTATATGTACAAAAATATTTATAGTAGATTTTTTAGAAATTTTTTTAGAAATTGAGGGGATGCCCATCAATTGGGGAATGGCTGAACAAACTGCTATGTGATTGTGATGGACTACTACTGAGCTGTAGGAAATGATGAGCTATCAAGATACTCTCAGAAAAACCTGGAAAGACTTACATAAGCTGATGCAAAGTGAAACATATTGTGTACAAAATAACAGTAATAATGTAAGATGATCAGCTGTGAATAACTTGGCAAAACAATGATCCAAGACAACTCTGAAAAGACTTACGATGAAAAATGCTACCCATCCCCAAAGAAAGAATGGTGTCTGAATACGGATCAAATCATACTTTTTTTAACTTTCTTTAATTTTCTTGAATTTTGGGGGGGTCTTTTTTCTTTCACAACATATGGAAATGTCTGCATGAGTACACATGTATAACCTATATCAAATTGCTTGCCTTCTCAATGAAGGGTATGGAAAAGGAGGAAGGGAAAAGAATTTGGAACTCAAGGATTTTAAAAACAAATATTAAAAATTTTTACATGTAACTGGGGAAAAATAAAATAATAAATGAAAAATTTTAAAAACAAAAAACAAATGGTAAAAACTGGTTTTACGTAAAAATTTTGAAAAAATAAGATTATAAGCTCCTTGAGGAAAGGGTTATCTTTTTCTTTAGCTTAGCAAAGTATCTAACAAATAATAAACATTTAACAAATTTTTTTAAATTGAATTGGGTTGTAAGGTGTTCAGGAAAGACTAGTACCTCTGGTGTAAGGGGCTGCCAAGCCCTTTTAAAAGCTGCTTTCTAAAACCTCTGCGGTCTATTTGATTCACCTAACTCTCACTTGTGGCTCCAAGTAGCTACAGCATAAACAGTGGCCACACCTCAGTAAACCATTTCAGCAGAAAGGCTAAACCAGGGTGAGGGTAACTGAGGGCTCTCAAACTTACTGGTGAGTTAGGTGGGTGTCTACCCCAAGCATGTGAAGACTTTCCCTGGTGAAATGGGCAGATGAGAATAATTTGTTCCAATAGCCATAAGGACAATTGAGGCTGATGCTGTGGAATGCTTAGACCTTGGTTAGACACTGAAGATACCAAGATCATCCACTGCATCCTGAGTCATCACCAGTCATCTTGATTTTTGTCTTGCCATTGGAATGTGATGACTGGAACAGAGAGAGAAGCCAATGACTTTCTGCAACTCTGTCTCACTTAAAGCAAATTTCTGCTCGAGTCAAAAGATATCACCAATACCATTTTACCATTTTACTATTTTTACCTATCTCAAAGTCCTATCAAAACAGCTAAGTGAGAGAACAGAAGTGCAGATATACTGGGAACTGTAGTCAAAACCCTGAACACAGACATCACGGGTCATAGTGTTGTCTTCTGACTGAAGCAGCAGTAGCTTCCTGGGTGTCTGAGCAACTTTTTTAAGGACTGCACTACTTACCTCCTGACATGAAGAAGGGGCTAGAAAAGGTGCCCTAAAAATTGTCTGCTTTATCCAACCCTGGCCTACTTGCCACAGCAGGTGGGGATCCTACCTTGTGGTTGAAACAAAACACAAACAAGTACAAAAACTTTTGCAAAGAGGATTCCACTCACCATGATACATGGAATGTGAGCATTCTTATGAACAACACAAAATCCAGTAGTACTGAAAGATAAACAGCTCTTGTGAGAAAACTTAGCAGATATTACATCCAAATAGCAGAACTGAGTGAAATAAGGCTGGCAATGAAGGCCAGCTTACTAAAGTCAGAGACAGATATACATTTTTCTGGAGAGGCTGCATTCAAGGGGACTGGCATGAAGCTGGCGTAGATTTTACAATCAACCTAATCCAGTCAACAAGCTTATATGCCTACCCAAAGGAGTGAACGAGAGACTCATGACAATGCAAATGGCTCTTGCTGGAAAGTGCCATGCCATCCATCATCACCCTGATGAAGTCAAAGAAAAATTTTATAAAGATCTGGAGACCGTCATCATCAATATACCAAAAGAGGACAGGCTTATAATTCTCAGTGATTTTAATGCCAGAGCAGGCACAGAATACGAGACATATCAGGGAGTCCTTGGGAAGCAAGGAGTTGGAAACAGCAACAGTCACAGTCACTTAATACTACTGAAGACTTGTGCTGTCCTCATGACCTTCCATTAACCAACAGTGTCTTCCATTTACCTTAACACAATAAACTTTCACAGATGCACCCTCACAGAAAATACTGGCATTTAATAGACTATTATCACTGTAAAGAGAAGAGACAGGATGTGAGAGTACTGGACCGATCATAGACTTATCCTCTCCAAACTAAACATTCACATTCAACAAAAGCAGCAGCAGCAAGGCAAGACAAGTACCAGAAGACTTAATGTTAACAGATAAGAGCATTTCTCCAAGCATTAATAGTTCTTTGCTAAGTTGGAGTGAAAGCTGGTCAATACACAGTTGGCAACAGCAGAGCAGAAAAGGACTGGGCAGTTTTCAGAGACCTGGTGTACAGCACGGCATTTACTCATCTGGGCCTGAATGCTCACAAACATCAAGACTGGTTTGACAAAAATGATGGGGAAATTCAGAAGATGCAAACTGAAAATGAGTAACTCCATAGGATTTACCAGCAGAACAGTTCATTCATCTCTAAAAAGGCATCATTTAACTCAACCAAAAGTAAAGTGCAAGCAAAACTTAGAAAGATGCAGGATTCTTGGCTCAATAAGAAAGAAGGCAGATAAAATTCAGTTTTAATCTGATAATAACAATCCAAAGAGCTTTTCTGATGCCCTGAAGGCTATTCATGAGCCAAAGACATAATGGCACATCTCAACTACTCAGTGCTGATGGAGCCATATTTATTAGTGATAAGGACAAGACCCAGGTGAGATCAGCTGAACATTTTCATAGTACTCTCAACAGAAAGTCATCAATCAATGTTTAAGACAAGGACCTCTGATTGAAGTCAATATTCTTCTAGCTAAACTTCCAACTGAAGAAGTTTTGAATGCCATTAGGCTCCTCTCATGCACCAAAGCAACTGGTGCTGATTCTCTTCCAGCTGATACTTACAAGGCAAGGGGTCCACTGCTCATATACAAGCTGAAATAAATTTTTTGCCTTACATGGCAAGAGGAGGTTATCCCCGAGGAGGTCCAGGATGCCTCCACTGTCCATCTCTATAAAGCAGCAGTTCTCAACCTGTGGGTTATGTTCAATTTGTAACAATGAAAATACATCCTGCATATCAGATATTTATATTATGATTCATAACAGTAGCAAAATTACAGTTACGAAGTAGCAACAAAAATAATTTTATGGTTGGGGGTCACCACAACATGAGGAACTGTATTAAAGGGTCGCAGCATTAGGAAGGTTGAGAATCACTGCTATAAAGGAAAGGGAAATAGGCTGTTCTGTGACAATCACAGGCAGCTGGAGGGGACAGTGGGGGTCTCTTTCTTAGTCAATGCCAGCAAGATTCTTGTCAGAGGTCTCCTTAATAGGCTCATTCTTCACCTGGAAAATGGAGAACCAGTGTGGCTTCAGAAAGGGCAGAGGAATGGTAGATATAGTGTTTGCTGCTTGACAATACCAAGAGCAGAACCAAGGTGTGTACACATTTGCCAATCTAAGGAAGGCCTCTGAGACTGTCAGTCATTAGGGTTGTGGAAAATCATGATGAAATTTGGTTGCCCAGAGAAGTTCATCAGTATTGTACACCAGTTTCATGAAGGCATTCTTGCCCTGGTTCTGGATAATGGATGGCACTCTTACATTTTCCCAGTCACCAATGGAGTGAAGCCATGCTTGTTCCTATGCTTTTTAGAATGATGTCTTCAGCGATGTTATTGGACACATTTAATGAGGACAAAAACAGCATCAAGGTCAGCTACCACACTGACAGTAAATTATTTAACCTGAAAAGGCTACAAGCCAAGACTAAAGTGGACAGAGAGTTGGTATGCAATCTTCCTTTTGCAGATGATTACGCATTCAATGGAGCTTGTGAGATTGAGATGCAAAAAAGTATGGATCAATTCTTTGCTGCTTGTGCTAATTTTGGCCTAATAATTAACACCAAGAAAACAAAGGTTCTCTACCAGCCAGCACCACACCATCCATATGTGGAATTATTAGTTACAGGAAATGGAGGAATTTTGAATGCTGTGGATAAGTACACTTATCTTGGCAGAGTACTTTTCAGGGATATACGTATAAATGATGAGGCTGATGCTCACATTGCCAGAGCTAGCTCAGTGTTTGGGAGACTCTGAAGGAAGGCGTGGGAGAAAAAAGGTATTAGACTGCCTACCAAACTGAAGGTCTATGAAGCCACTGTGCTAACCTCATTTGTTGTATGCCTGTGAAACCTGAATAGCATATCATCACCATGCCAGGAAACTGAACCACTTCCATCTGAACTGTCTTAGGAAGATTCAGAAGATTCACCTGGCAAGATAAGGTACCAGACACTGAAGTCCTTTCTGAAGCTGAACTGCCAAGCACTAAAACTCGACTGCAGAGAGCACAACTCTGATGGGCTGACACATTGTTTGAATGCCCAACTTATATTTGCCTAAAAGATCATTTTATGGAGAACTAACACAAAAAGAAGTCAGAAGAAGAGATACAAGGACACTCTCAAGATCTCTCTGAAGAACCCTGGAATTGTGAGACATGGGAGACACTGGCAAAGGACCACCCTGCTTGGCGTACCTACATCAAAGAAGGTGCTGTACTCTATGAGCAAAGCAGAATTGCAATAGCTCAAAAGAAAAGTGAGGTACAAATTTAGAGACATGTCTTCTACAAATATTCATTTGGATGATTAGTGCCCAATCTGTGGTACAGCCTTCCAAGTTCATATTGGTCTGATCATCCACAGTTGGACACACTATTCCTTGACCCTGACAGAGTAATGTGATTTTGGTCCTCTTCAAGAATGAAAGGCAACAACTACTGAATTGAAATGGAGAGCATTAAAAGAGGAATAAAAAAAAGAAGGGGAAAAAGTAGGATCTTAGATCATCTATATGACAATGAGGGAATGGCTGAGCAAATTGAGGGATATGAAGGCAACAGAGTACTGTACCGTATGAAATGATGGAGACGATTTCAAAGAACCATGAGTATTATGAAAGGAAACAAAGTGAAGACAGGAGAACAGTTAAAGGACAGAAATAATGTAAATAAAAACAACTGTGAAAGATAGAAGAACTCTGATCAATGCAATGACCAATCACAAACTCAGAAAAGCTATCATGAAGCACTAACCCACCTCCTGACAGAGAAGTGGTACAGAAAGGGGCATATGTTTCTGGATATTCCATTGTGCAGATTCATTTTGCTTGCCTATCCTTTTTTGTTTTGTTTTTTAAGTTAAAAAATTCCTTAATTTTTTATTCCTGGTACTACCACCACAATTTGCAGGGCAATATATCTGATGCAATGAAAAAAAGAGACAAAACTACAACACATAAAAGACCTATTACATTAACCAGTAACTGCATGTTTTGCAAACTGTTTTTAATGACAGTCCTGATAAGAAAAATTTCCTGCTTAAGCAAAAGAAATTTTTCTTACTACAGATCACATTCCTTTGATGACAGATTTTTAAAGTTCCTCTAATACATTTGAGATGACTGTCAAAGTAACCTGAAGGTTTTTTGACAACTGTAGCCTTCTTCTGAAGAGTTTTTATAATCTTTTGATCTATATCCACCACCAGGTCCATAACCACCACCATGGGACTGCCCGAGCTCCTTCCATCAAAACTGTCTACTTTCATGAGTCCATAATGTGATTGCTGCTGTCTACTCTAATTTCCAAAATCATTACAATTCCTGCTTCCATCACATTTACTGTCACTAAAATTTTCTCTATCATCATGTCCTCTATCAGCACCTAAACCCCCCCCCACTACTGTTGCCAGCATTACTTCCATAGCTGCCATTATCTCTACCAAATCCATTATATACACCAATCTCCATCTCCAGAACTACCTCTGCTACCAACACTACCACCCTGTTCATCACCACCTCTTCCACCATCAAAGTTCCCATCATGACCACAGTTCCCTACACAATCCACAAAACTGCCCAACTCACCTCCACAGCCTCTCTGTGAGCCAACAGATTAGATTTTTTGCCTTGAAAGGACCTTTTTTCAATTCAGTTATGCCCATTAATAGTATATATCGGAATAAAAATTCTGTCAACTATATCAAGACCATCAAAAATTACAAAAGCAAATCCTCTGCTTTTCACTCAGCCAATCTTCCTTAACTCGTGTGGTTTTGATCTTGCCATACTTTTCAAAGAAGTCTCTTAAATTATACTCTTCTGTGTCTTGTTTAATATCACTAACAAAAACTTTCTTCACAGTTAAACATATACCAGAGGTTTTATAGAATACTCTATAGAAACAACTATCTTTGGTTCAACTACATGCCTATCAACCTTAGGTGGCTGAGTACACATTGCTGCACTTATCTCTTTTACAGAAGAATAAAGTCACAAAACCACATTCTCTGTAATGTTTTATTTGCCTCATCAACCACATATTGTATGAATATCTCATTCTTCAAAGTGTTCTCTTGAACTATCATCTGTAGATCTGAAGTTCAAGCCATCAATAAATAGTTTTCTTAACTGTTCTGGTTTCTTTGGACCATGAACCTCCTCCCTCCCCCAGCAGCAGCAATGGTCTCAGTCAGGCTGAGGTTAGCAGGGCAGATGTTTTATCTCCATTTTGAGACTGAATTCCAACTGCCTTCAACTCTGCCCATGTTTATTTGTTACAAGGTTTTTGGAGTTTTGTTTCCTTCAGTTTTTAAAGGTGGGGTGTAGCTAACAATAATGATTCTCCCCCCCCAAAAGAGAGCCATTTTAACATTTTTTAGATGCAACTAGGTGGTGCAGTGGCTAGGGTGCCAGGCCTGGAGTCAGGAAGATCTGAGTTTAAATTTGGCCTTGGATACTAGCTATGTGATCCTGAGCAAGTCATTTAATCCTTTTTGTCTCAGTTTCCTCACTTGTAAAATGAGCTGTAAAAGAAAACGGCCAACAACTCCAGGATCTTTGCCAAGAAAACCCCAAATGGGGTCAAAAGATTCAGACATGACTGAAACAACTGAACAGCAAAAAAACGTGCACCGAAGTTCAGAAGAAAGCACAGGTAGTTTTAAAGTAACACGCAATGATTAAATACCTTTTTTTTTTTAAGAAAATGGTATGAAACGGAGATTCATAGTTTCACATCAAATCTGTTCTCTACACCTACGGAAATTTTGGGGGGCATTTTAAGTTCAGAATTAAAAATAAATTCAAGAATTCTAATCAATGAAACGATCAACTACAACTTCAGAGGACTAAAGATAAAGCAAGCTTCCCACCTTTTGACAGAAGGGTGACAGACCAGAGATAAAGAATAAAACAGAAGAGACTGTAGAACTGAATGCTGTAAACTAAAGGAAAATAATTTTTAAAAAAAGAATGAGACAGACACTTTGAGATACCAATAGTCTGCTTGAATTTGCTTTAAAAGGATTCTAGTTTGGGGTTTTTGTTTCTTTGTTTTTGCAAGGAAGGATGTTATGGGAATCTGAAGATCTTCCCTGCCCCTAGGCCCTTTGCTAAAGTGGCTCCGTGACTCTGAGGACCTTTGGATATTTGAAAGTATACTCTGTTCCCTAATAGGCTGAATGTGGTCACGTGGAGCCTGTGGAGCC
>JAQQSU010001693.1:0-14907 GCA_028627135.1 Pseudochirops cupreus | reverse complement strand
AAAAAAAGAAGAAATATCATTCATTTCATGTCACACATGGTCAGTTCATAACGTGAAGTTCACAATAAGTCATTGCTAAAAGACCAGCATGAAAATAATTTCAACTTTGGGGCCAGTATCTACTATGGACGATAAGAAGCTAACAAAATTCCATGTTAAACTTGATTAGAGGTTCTATATTGTGAGCAACATCTTAACCTCTCCCTCCATACAGGTTAGGCTAGTTTTTCCTTACAAGGTATTGAGACATTCATTAAGACCTGGGTGACTCAAGGAACTCAGACTATTGATATCACTTCCTCATCTGTAAAAGGTAGACAATCATAGCACCTACCTAACAGGAATATGGTGAGTTTCAAAAAATGAAATAATAATTGCAAAGCACAGTGTCTGGCATATTTTAAGCAAAATAAAATTGTTAGCTATTATATTATACTTATTATTATCACCAGAGTACAAAGCAGCCATGAGGAGTACCAGAGGCTTGAATGCTTGGCTGACGGACCATGATGAAAGCTGCACTCAGATGAATCAACTCTAGGTGTCCTCAATGCCTACCCTCATTGAATGTTCTCCTGCTATAGCTAAGTTAGTCTCTTTTCGTTTACTGCAGAATGACTTGGGTCTCATTTCATTCCAATATTGAACCAAAACTACCAGGAGACTGGCCTGAGTTAGGCCTAGCCCAGAACACAAATTAAATGAACATACAATTTTATACGTGATAATATCAATGTAAAGGTATGAATGGATGAATATAGAAATAAAATATGTTGGAAAATATGGTTCAAGGAGTATGAAAGACTGAAGACTTACATATTACACAGAAGCCTTGCACTCACACAAAATACATATCTTCTTTTAAAATGCTCTTAATCACTTGATTAGAGAAATGCAAATTAAAATAGTTCTGAAGTACTACATCATACCTATCAAACTAACATTACAAAACAGGAAAATGATAAATGTTGGAGAAGATATGAAAAAACTGGAATACTAATGCATTGTTGGTGGAGTTGTGAACTGATCCAACCATTCTGGAAAGCAATTTGGAACTATGCCCAAAGGGTTATACAACTCTGCATACCCTTTGACCCAGCAATACCATTTCTAGGTCTATATCCCAAGGAGATCATAAAAATGGGAAAAGGACCCACATGTACTAAAATATTTATAGCAGCTCTTTTTGTGGTGGCCAAGAAATGGAAATTGAGGGGATGCCTATCAATTGGGCACTGGCTGAACAAATTATGGTGTATGAATGTAATGGAATACTACCGTTCCATAAGAAATGATGAACAGGCAGACTTCAGAAAAACCTGGAAAGACTTACATGAACTAATGCTGAGAGAAGTGAGCAGAACCAGGAGAACATTGTACATAGTAACAGCAACATAGTGTGATGACTAACTTTGATAGACTTTCCTCTTCCTAGCAATGCAAGGATCTAAGACAACTCCAAGAGACTCATGATGGAAAATGCTATCTATAACCAGAAAAACAACTATGGAGTCTAAATGCAGATCAAAGCATACTATTTGTTCTCTCTCTTTTTTGTTTGTTTCTTCTTTCTTGTGGTTTCGCCCATTGGATTTAATTCTTCTTTACAACATGACTAATGTGAAAATATGTTTAATATGAATGTATATGTAGAGCCTATATCATATTGCATGCCATCTTGGAGTAGGGGAGGAGGAGAAGGGGGAGAAAATTTGGAACTCAAAGTCTTACAGAAGTAAATTTTGAAAACTAATAATAAATAAATATATTTTTTTAAGAGAACAGCTACTGAAAGGATTTGTGGAAATCCTTGACGGGAAGTTGTAGCTTTTAAGCAAAATGTGGCTGGAAACCTGCTCTAGATTTCCTTGCTCTGCAATTAAAAGTATAAATGTTTCAAGCAGAATACATTCCATTAGCAAGATTTTAGGAAACAAAAATCTAATTTATTCACATTTGATATGGTCTAGAAATTCTACCATAATATGCCTTCCTCTGGTTTTTATTAAATATGGATTTATAAAACTTTTATACCTGAAAAAATTAAAAATAATATTTTCTTTGAGAAAAGAATTAGGACAGATTTCTGATTAATATGGTGACATGAAAACTCCCTGAAGAGTCCCCACAAACACTCTAATGTAGTTCTAAAAATGCACCAAAAGGAAGAATGATAAAGAAAACCCTAGAATAAATAGCAAATTCTTCTATGCAATCCAGAACCATACAAACAGACTGTTGGAATCTTGTGCGTGGCCTTTTCTTTTTTATTTTTTTCAATTCACAGAACAAAACAAGCATTTCTATAACAAAGTACAATAAAAAGATGATACACATGAAACTGTAAATCTACCATGTACAACCCTCCAAATATACAAAGCTATAATGCAAAATTTCTTTTTTTTCCTTTTTTTCTTCCCTTCCCTCTCACCCCCTAGAGATGGCCACCATTAGACACAAATAGGTATATGCATGTAAAAATATTCAGTACCTACTTCTATTTATCAATTCTTTCTCTGGGTGCAGATAAGTGTCTTTCTTCATATTTCCTTTATTTTTAATTTGCACATTTATAATAGGTAAAATGACTTAGTCACTCAAAGTTCTTAAAACAATATTGCTGCTACTGTATACAATGTTTTCCTGGTTCTGCTCACTTGACTTGACATCATTTCATGCAGGTGTTTCGAATGGAGATCAGGCAGAGGAGGAGGGAAAAGCCCTTGCTGGAAGCTAGAGCCTAAAGCCAGCCATATCTTGACCCTGGTACATCACAGCAGAAGAGAACAGAACCGTCCTCCTAGCTCACTGCACAGGAAGAAAGAGTCTGGATGTATGTGACCACCTAGGGATGTTCAAGAATCCTGAAGCCAGTGAGTGACCTAACAGCCCATACCACAGCCATAACAGAAGACAAAATCTCAACAATCTTTCCTGGAATCCAATTAGGACCCAAGGCCAGCAAGAGTCAGAGTCAGGCAGCACCAGCAATAGGAATTTGCAAGAAGCCTGATATCATTACTCTTATCAGAGTTACCTCAAAGGACAGGGACTGTACAGTAACCAGAACCAGCCCCTGCAAAGACCAGTGACCGGCACTGTCTATACAGTATGGCTGAGGCCATAGCATGGGACAGAATCAACTCCTGCTGGGGGTTTACACAAGGAGATGGAAATGAAGGAGGAATGAGGCAAAAACCCATGTTAGTTACCAGGAAACAAACCCTAAAGCCAGAGAATCCAACAGAAGGCAGGAATTCCCTTTCCAGAACCCCAACAGTAGTAGCATCCAAACTAGCCAGGGAGTAGTAGCAAGCTAAGCATGTTCATCCCATCCAAGACTGCAAGAGGGAGCAGTGTCTGGAAATACTCCAAATAAGACTGAAAATGTGAGCAAATGGAAGAAAATGCTAACATAATAAAGAAATAATGTGAATTAAGAGAAACCCATGAGGAAGACCCAGGAGAAAAAGTTAACTTCATCACAATTACAAGTAACTGCTCTGAGAAAAGAATGGTTTGACCATGAAGACTCCAAGAATGGCTCAAAGCAAAGATACAAGAAAAAACTAATTAAATTATCATTGTAATTAGATCTCATGAAGGAAAAACTGAGGAGAATCAATAGATCAGGAACTTGTGGGTAAGATGGCAGTAAGGTGCAGAGCCCAATTCTCCCACTCTTACTCCTACAAAGAGCACCCAAATGAACAACGACCAAAAATTTTAAAAAAACAAAACCTTCAACAGGCTCCTTCATCCAGCCAAGAATAAACCTAAAGATAACTATAAGAGACAAACTCTGGAAGAGGAGTCTTGCCAAAAAAGCTAGCATGAACACAGATCAGCAGCCTAGATGGCCCCATTATGGGCTTTGAGTTTGAAATCCCTAAGGAAGGTGTTAAACTTTGGCAAAACCCTGACCTGAGGGAAGAGAAGATGGCAGCTCCTTGATGTAGAAAATCCTGGGAGTTGGGAAAAAGTAGACAGGAGCAGTGCCTTGACCAGGGAGGTCCCAGTGAGCATGGAAGAGACCACCCTTTGATCTTTAAAACCCCTGGGGGAGGAGAAGGGGTATAGACCAGAACAGTGTCCTAATTAGAGAAACCTCAGAAAGCACAGAATGGAAGCATCTGTTTAAGGAAGCTTCAGGGGAGACAGAACATTGTCCAGTGTCCTGATCAGAGACAGCAAATGCCAAAGCTGTGACCAGGAAAGATGCAAAGTTTTCCAGTAGAGACAGTTTTCACTTTACATAAATTCACATTATTCAAATTTGACTTTACCAAAGGAATTCTGAAAGACTAGTTGAGCATAATATTGCTTGCTATTGTCAGACATACAAGGAAAAAAAGGCCAAAGATCTCAATAGCTTCATAAAAAAAATTTGTGAGGCTAACCCCCAGTGATAAAGGCTAAGTAGGTACCGTGGGTGGGGAATGGGGAACATAATGCACACCTATGTTAACTTTACTGTACAGTACTAAGCATATGTTATCATTAACTTTACTTTTCATTTCATAATTCCATTTATTATCATGGTACAGTATTTAATATGTCTGCATTTTAGTACATTTTATCTCTTGAGTCAAGGTGTTATTTTGCATATGCCTTTGTTCTGTAGGCTAAGTGAAGTGGATGGGTAGGGACAAATTCACCTTACATAAAAATCACTTTACACAGAGGTCTGTGGAAGAGTCTACTTGTGTAATGCTAGAACTCTCTGTACTCTGAGAACAGGAGCACCAAGGGAAGTAGGAAGTTGATACTGAAACTCAGGAAAGCAAGCTCAGGACCAAACTGGGACTAACTTCTCCATCCATGAGTGTGAGAAAGGGCAGAGTTTGACCCTGCCAGGAAATCCTAAAATCGAGAATGGAGGCTAAAGAGAAAAGAAAAATGAACACTATGAAGAAATACTGTGAGTAAAGAATAAAGATAGAAACCCAGAAGAAGAGAATAACACCGTAAGTACAAATAAAGTCTCAGAAAAGAAAAAGGCTTAATGACAAGGCCTATGCAGGAGTACCTGGAAGTAATGAAGCAAGAGCTTATAAATGAAATGAAAGCTATAGAAGAAAGACTTGAAAAGAGAATTAATAGCTTAGAACAGAAAGTTTACTCAAGAATCAGTGACTCCTTGATAGAAAACCTATTAGAAAAATTCAACAGATGCTTAAAAAAAAAGAAAATATAAGGTGTATCACATCAAAAAACAACTCACCTGGAAAATGGGTCAAGAAGAGATCATTTAAGAATCATCAGACTACCTGAAAACCATGAGCAAGTAAAAATCCTATATAGAAGAGCCAACATTTATATGTCAAATTGCTTTACAATTAGTATCTCATTTAGCCCTCACAACAACCCCAGGAGCTAGGTGTTATTATTAAACTTATTTTACAGATGAGGAAACAGAGGCAGAGCTTAAGTGACTTGTCCAGAGTTACAAATCTATTAAATGTTTGAGACTGGATTTCAGCTTAGGTCTTCCTGATTCCATATTTCAGGGAAACATAAACAAAAATTGCTAGGCTCTATTAGAACCAGAAGGCAAAATGAAAATCAAAAGAATTCACTTGTTATCCCTAGAGAAAAAAAAAACACAAAACTACCAGGAATACCCTAGCCAAAATCCAGAGCTTCCAGACCAAAGGGAAAATATCACAAACAACCAGAGAAAGAATTCGACTAAGGAACCACAGTCAGGATAACACAAGACTCAGCAGCTGCCTCCATAAAGATTTTGGCATATGAGATTCCAAATGGAAAAAATTAAATGCTCACATCCAAGAATAATTTACCCCACGGAGAGGATTCTGGGAAGATAGCTGACAGAGGTCAGAAAATTCCAAGCTCTCACAATTTTCCCCCACAAAAGAGATGAAATAGCACCTTAGAGTGAACAAAGTGTGGGTAAAAATAAACAAGATCAGGGGCACAACTGAGGTCTTTCCGAGGCAATTTGAGAAAATCAGAAGAAAAAATCCCAAGATGAGGTTTGGTCGAGGTGAGAAGTAAACACCTCCAATCTGGAGGCCCTGGGCTAGCTGGGTTGGGAGGCTGCCTCAGCCCCAGCCACTGCAACTTTAACCCCCAGGGACAATGAGGGGAGTTGGGAGTCTGAGCCCGTGAAGATGGAGAGAACCTCTGCTGATCAGGAGCACCAGACCCAGCTGCCCTGCAGAGAGCAGCTGGGGGGCTAGGGGTGGGGGTGAAGTCCAGTGCACAAGTGGTTGCAGATCAGTGAATCAACTAGGTTCCATTCTCAATCTTGAACTGTGAAATTTATAGTCCTGTGTGATCCTGGGCAAGTCACTTAATCTTGATTGCCTGCAAAAAGAAGGAGAAGGAAGAGGAAAAAGAGGAAGAGAAATTTATAGACTTAGATAAAATTGTTATTAATGATCTTGCAAACTATTAACAGAATTAATAAAGAAGTATTTGAATACCCTCCCAGCTGATTGGCGTAGGGGGGGCGTTTATTGAAGGATGGGATTGAGATGTAAACCCCGAAGGAAGAAAGGAGATACTGGCTAGACTTCACTCTCATCTGCTACCATAGTTGTCAGTTCAGCCTAGTCTCAGCTCCAGCCCAACACTACCATATTTTCTCTCTTCTCTTACCAATCCATAAGATTATCTACTCATAAAACAAACTGGCCTCGACTAAATGGTTTTGGACAGTCTAGCCCTGGCATTGTCTCTCATCCTGGGAAGGTCCTCCAAAGTCTCAGATCACAGACTGTGTCTTAGCAAACAAGACCTATGTTCACAAAGATTATATCGTACAAGGATTTGAGAATGGGGGCAGTGGGGTGTGAAGGGAATGACAGCAGGTAGAGCACTAATAAGGCATCTCCTTTTCTAGGAGATGGCACTTCGACTTGGTCTTGAAGGGAGCTAGGAATCCCAGGAGGAAAGAGGTGAGGAGGGATAGCATAGCAGCCATGGTAGAGAGAGGGAAGATCATACTGTATACAAAGGCAATGAACTGCAAAATAGACCATAGGGTATTTTGTTTGTTCAGTCATTTTCCCGTCATGCCCAACTCTTCCTGACCCCATTTGGAGTTTTCTTGGCAAAGATACTGAAGTGATTTGCCATTTCTTTCTCCAGCTCATTTTACAGATGAGGAAACAGAGGCAAACAGGGTTAAGTGACTTGCCCAGGGTCACACAGCTAGAAGGAGTCTGAAGTCACATTTGAATTCATGCAGATGAGTCTTCCTGACTCCAAGCTAGGCATTCTATCCACTGCACCATCTAACTGATTTTTGCCACCTAAACGCCCCTTACTATAGTGCATAGGGAACAGTAAATAGGATAGTTTGTCTGGCATATAGAAAGCATGAGAAGGAATTACAGGAAATCCCTATGGGAAAAGATAAATTGTGAAAGGATTTAAATGCTGGAGGCTTATATGTTTTTGCCTAGAGGCAAAAGGGAGCCATTGATATTTCTTAAGCAAAAGGGTATCATAGTTGGATTTGTGCTTTAGAAATATCACTTTGAAGGACCTTAGAACTCAGATCAAAGTAATGATAAACCACAAGTCCAAAAGAATGAAGATAAAACATACTATTTGTTTCCAACAGGTATACATTTTTTACATAGCCAGGATGGGATTTTGTTTTACCAATAGGGCTCTGTGTGTGTGTGTGTGTGTGTGTGTGTGTGTCTGTGTCTGTGTCTGTGCCTGTGTGTCTGTGTGTGTGTCTGTGGGTGTATTTGTGTCTGTGTATGTCTGTGTGTGCGTCTGTGTGTGTGTCTGTGTGTCTGTATGTGTATATGTGTGTCTGTGTGTATATCTGTGTCTGTATGTCTGTGTGTGTGTCTGTGTGTGTCTGTCTGTGTGTCTGTCTGTGTCTGTGTTTCTGTATGTGTCTGTGTGTGTGTGTCTGTGTGCTTGCTTACTAGGGGGACAGACAATGGGAAGGACATAATTCTTTTTTAAATAAAGGTTAAAAAGAGACTAAAGGTAACAGAATTTTTCAAAGTAAACTGGTTATAAGTTAAATAAGACACTGCTTATATTGAGGTTTGGGTTTTTGGGTTATATTACAATAGTTGTAATAATAATAGCTAATATTTATATAACACTTAATATGCACTCGGGACTGGGCTAAACACTTTACAATTATTATTTCATTTGATCCTCACAACAATCCTGGGAGATAGGTGCTATTATTACCTCATTTTACAGTTGAGAAAACTAAGGCAGAGGGAGATTAAGTGACTTGCCCAGGGTCACAAAGCTAGTAAGTGTCTGAGGCTGCATTTGAATTTAAGTCTTCCTGATTCTGGGCCCAGAAAATTTAATAGTATTGGAAATGAATTTTTTTTTGTTTTTTGTAAATATTTACTTGAATTTTGTAAAGTTTAAAAATTTTTTAAGAGGTCAACAAAAGGATAAATAGGATTCCATGATCTATAATTCAACAGGGAAATTTAGTCAAAAGAGTTATGAGAAGCTCAAGCAAATGGAACTCTCAAGACAAAATACAAGCAATTTCAATAAGGAAGAAAAGAGGAGTAGACTAAAGAGAGATGCACTTGGAATTTATTTAAAAACTTATATTTTAAGGGCACATGTAGAAGAAAAAAGGTTCTATAATGGAGGAGGATTCCAAAATTATGATACGGGACTTTGAGAGTCACATCAGGCCTAGCCATGTGACCTTGGGCAAGTCACTTAACTCCAATTGCCCCGCCCTCCAAAAAGCAGAAAAAAAAAAAGAATCACATCAGGAACAAATTATGGTACCTGAATGTAATTGGAATAGTGTAGTACTGTGCTGTAAGAAATGAAGGAGATGAAAGATGGTTTCAGAGAAAGCTGGGAAGATGTATATGAACTGATGCAGAGCAAAGTGAGCAGAACCAGACAATCAATTTATAATCAAACAGTACATTGTTAAAAAAATTTTTTTAAGACTTAAGAATCTTGGTCAATTCCAGAGAACCTAAGAAGAAGAATCCTACCTACCACCATCAGAGAAGGGATGAACTGGGGTGACTAGATGGCACAGTGAATAGAGCACCAGCCTGGGAGTCAGGAGGACCTGAGTTCAAATCCAGCCTCAGACACTTACTTACTAGCCGTGTGACTTTGGGCAAGTCACTTAATCCCAATTGCCCTACCTTCCCCCCTCCAAAAAGCAAAAAAAAAAAAAAGAGAGAGAGAGAGAAGGGATGAACTGATGTGCAGTGGACATGACCAATGTAAGAATTTGTTTTGCTTATTTGCTACACAGGTTTTCTTTTTCTTCTTCCCAGTGGGGATAGGGAGGTGTGAAGGAGAAAAAGTAAATGACTAATTATTGAAAAAAAATTAACCTAAAAAATATTGATTTAATTTGATCAGATTTTTTTAACTTCTTTTGGAACATAGACCTAATAGTAGTATTGCTGGGTCAAAGTGTACACGTGGTTTTGCAGCCCTTTGGGCATAGCCCCAAAGTGCTCTACATAATGGTTGGATCAGTTTTAACTTGACCAAGTGAGGAATAGATGGAGGACTAGGTGTTTTCTCTGATCCTCAAAACCTCTCAAATTTCTTTAAAACAGAAATTATGTGCCAAAGATAAAGCAACTTCATCTGTCTCCATGGTCTAAGACAACCAGAATCCAAAAGATTTTTAAAAGCAGCTTATGAACTGACATTCACATTCCCTGAGTTTGCTCAGCACCCCACCCCTACCTCCCACACTACTGGAAGTGATGTTGTACTAGCAGACCCATGGAGAGGACACAGGCTAACAACACAACCCATCCCCGCACTCTGGTCCCCACTCCCTCTCTCCAGTGCCATGGAGATCCTGGCTCCAGGTTGAAGACATTTGCCTTGGTTGTGACTAATCGCCAGGCAGCCATAACCCCCAAAGAGCAAAAGCCTGCTGGGGCCCACAACCCTGTAGCACCAGCACAGCAAAGCTCTAAACTGCCAGTGACAGGGTGGACAACTCTGTAGAACCAGCAGAGCTGGACACAGATCTAAAAAGAAGAGGGAACACGACAAGGCACCAGGACAGAGCGTTGAGGGGTGGAGGTGGAGAAGGTTGCTGTGTAGCACTCTACAAAGCATGAGGGAAGGAGCACAATATCCAGTTAGGGCCAGTTCTGACTACCCAAAAGTCAGTTGGGGCAGAAACCTAGGACAGGGAAACATGAATCGCCCAGCACAAGAAAAGGATGAGATGCTTTGAGATTCAGCCCTGAAAGCAACCACCATCACAGGGGAAGCAGTAAGAAAGTGAGTATTCGGGAAAATAGGGATGGAGGGGGTGAAGGGAGATTGAAAGTTATCAAAGATTTCAGGAAGGAAAAATTCAAAGACCTTGAACCTAAACAGATAAATCAACAGGAAAAACAGTGACAATGGAAGGAAATATGGCCTCCAGATTCAGTCAATGAGTTAAGGCATCTATGAATAAATTCCACACAACAAAGGAAAATGATCCATTCCTTGATGACACAGAAGATCCTGTGGGATTTGAGGGGAACAAGGAACGACAAAACACACTATTCCTAAGTGGTTAAATGGCAAATGAGAATTACGAGAGCAGAATTTATGTTCTGCACAACAAAAATAACGTGCAGAATAAAAACAAACTAGAATTGGTGATGGCAAATCTCAAAAAGAGAACGCTAGATTGGCAATGCAAATATACAGAAGCAAAGGATAATCTAGAAGAAGAGGAGCAAAAAATGATAGCATTAAAAGAAAATGTGCTCATGATGCAAGAAAAACATACCAATTTAAAAAACAGGATGCATAGGGACAGCCTAAGGATTGCAGTTCTACTAGAAGAACACAACAGGACCATAATGTAGTAGACACAGCATTGGACTTGGAGTCCAGTAGACATGGGTTTGAATCCCATCTGAGATATTTATCAGCTATGTGACCCTGGGCAAGTCATTCTATGAGACTCAGTTTCATTATCTACTATAATAATAGCACCAACTTCATTGGTTATTTGAAGGAATTAACGGAGACAATGTATATTAAATACTTTCAAACCTTAAAGCTAAATATAAAATGAGCTGTTATTATTAAGAACAATTAGGGAGCTATTTTGATTGTCTTTGTGGTAGGCGATAGGATGGAGATCTTGTGCATGGAGGTAAGGAAATAGATGCCAGAGATATTTTGGAGGTAAAATTAACAAGATTTTGCAATTAATTAGATATACGTGGCCAAGGAGAATCAAGAGATGAGGATAACAACTAAGGTTTTGAATGTGGGTGGAGAATAACGGTGATGCCTTCATAGAAATAAGGAAATTGGAGAAAGAGTGCTTTTAAGGTGGAAAGAAATAATTTCTGTTTCGGAGATGTTGAATCTGAGATGTTTATGGGACATTCAAGTGAGGATATCTAGCAGGCAGTAAGATGAGACTGGAGCTCAAGAGATAATTGAAGACTGAATATGTAGATTTAGAAGTCATCTGTATAAAAATCGCAATTAAAACTATTGGAGCTGATGAGATCACTCAAAAGGAAACAAGAAAGAGGAAGGAAGATTACTCTCAAATAACATATGGAACAGATGTATACATTTATATACTTATACAATAAAGCCTCATACAGAGAATTCTCTAATGTATTTATAATTATTTGGAGAACTTTTGGTTATATATGAAATGTAGGCTAGCAAAGAAAAATAATTATATAAATAAATTCCTGAAAACATGTTTGACCTACCAAAAAAAAAGGCAAAAATCTATTCAAGTACTCAGAAAAACTAAATTCTTCACAATTACTTCACTAATTACAAAAGATACCTACCAGTTCCTATATTGTCCATACTCTGTTAGCCTAGATAGTTTAGCTACTTATATGTAATAAAAATCTTTTCCTTTAAACTGTTCAACATTTAGACTTTTTATTCATTCAAACTGGTCTTCCCATTGATCAGTGTGAATTTGACTGTTCAAAGAAGTTTCAGGCATTTTAAGGCTCCTGGTAGTTAATCTCTTTTCATTTCAGAATGGATGGTGCTGTGTCAAACCTGTTCCCATAACCAATGGAATGAAGTAGGTTTATTGTGAGAAGACTAGAATATTATCCTACCTTTTCTATGTTTGAAGTTTCAACAAAGAATACAGATATGAGTCACTGTCAGAGTACTGTCATGTTCAAAAAGGAGGAGATATAATAATATTTAACATTCCTGAATAAGTAAGCATTTGAGTTAATTAACATTTGTACTCACCTAGCACCTTTCATCCACAGTTCAGAGAGTGTTTTGAAAAGCGTTATTAGACCAATGAGCAGGATGACAAGGTGAAATTTTTTGGCCTTGCAACCCAACTGCTACAGAGACTTGCCCCACTGGGCTGAAATCATGGATGGAACAAAAGATCAGATTTTTACTCTCAAAGTATTTAATTTCTCAAGAGGTTGTGAACTTAAGATTCAAAGAATAGGATGAAATTGAACAGGAAAAAAATTGACACTGAGGTTCAAAAAAATCATTGTACTAGTACAAGTTCAAGGATACTCGAGTACCAAAGAGAAATAACTGGATATTTGGTTTGATTTTAAGTTGAAAAGGAGCCAATGGTATGGTGTGGCTGTTTAATCTTAGGTCCTGCAGCCAGCCAGGAATTGAGTCATTCTGGAAGGTAGTTAGTCAATGGATATAGCTAACATGAGCCAATCCCCCACAAGGATGACCTGAGCTGTGAGTGTGGGCTTTCAAGTAAGTGATTATATAACAAGGAGAGGCTTCCCAAGGATAATGTAAGAGTCACCCTAGCACCTCCTGGACTTTTGAGACATGCTAGACCATCTGCCTCTGCATGGGACATCTCCACCTAGGGGCACTGAGTGCATCTTAGAAGAACTGTGGAAAGATATACATTGCATATGCCTTACACAAATACATTATATATATCACACGCTATACTGTATTTGCACCTCTATTTGAGGGCTATACCCTTTCTCGTTCAGTAAAGCAACCACTTATACCCATAGATTCCGTGTTTCACTATAACAGCTCTGATCCCAAACTAAAATAGGTTTCATTAATAGAAGTAGCATCTAGTTCATGGTGAAGTGATGATTTCAACGTATTCTACACTAGTAAGACCAGGTACAAAGTATTTTATTCACTTTTTGAAGTTATAATTTAAGATGGACGTTAACAAACCAGAGAGGATCCAGAGGCAGATGACCAGAATGATGAAGGGTCTGAAAATCTTTTCCTATTAAGAATGGTTAAAGAAACTGGAGATATTTTTCCCCTTGGTGAAGAGACTCACTTCAACCTGCAGATATGTTTTCAAAGAAGGACTACCACCACCACCATCAAGTATTTGTTTATTAAGTGCTTATGATACGTCAGGTATATGGTAAGTACTGGTGATTTTTTCTAAATGGTCTCTACTTTCAAGAAGTTCACATTCTAATGAGGAAGATGCCTCCATGAGGTTACCCTAAAATTTTCTCAGAACATAACCCTGTTGTGAAGGAATATGCTTCCTCTGCTTAGCTCTTTAGCTCTTGAGCCCCTACTAAGGTGCTTCTGTTTACACAAAACTAACCACTCACAATAATGATACTTTCAGAACTTAGACTCTTTTAGAACTTAACACTAAAGGCAAAAGAAATAATAATAGCACCACAAATACTCATATCAAAGCAAGTACATTAATTATAAAACATTTCACAATATACACATGAACCTGAGTCACACGCTTCCACTTATATACAGAAACCTGACAACGAAGCACATGAGTGAGGAAAACTTGTGTGTTCAGAATTATTCACAACTTTGGAACTGCAAACTTGTGTTTTATTTAGGTCTCAGGAAGAGTCTGTAAAAAGTTCCTTGATGAAAATAGTTTCTCTGTTGAGTAAATGGTTCCACTGCTAAACTGAGTTGATCCAAACTGTGCTTGACTAAGAAATCACAAGTCATGACATTTCAGTCAAGCCAGTTGACCACCAAGTAAGATTTCTCTCATCCTTTGCTTCCAAACTCTTCCTCTCTTCAGCTAGATCCCTGAGACGTTTCTCAACAGCAATTATCTAATACTTCCAGCTCTAAACTTTACTAATTTAATAATGAAATCAATCCTTTAATCTATCTCTCTATCTCTATCTCTGTCTCTCCCTCCCTCCCTCCTCTCATATTTTCATGAACAGACTTTTCTTCATTT
This sequence comes from Pseudochirops cupreus, assembly GCA_028627135.1. Lineage (NCBI taxonomy): Eukaryota > Metazoa > Chordata > Mammalia > Diprotodontia > Pseudocheiridae > Pseudochirops > Pseudochirops cupreus. The sequence goes on along the minus strand of JAQQSU010001693.1, from coordinate 737 downwards.
TTGACAGCTTATTGTTACTAATCAAATTCTAATATTTTATCCATAATCAGAGAAATTACATTTGTTACATAATCCTATAACAGTTCTGTTGTCCATATCTCTCCAGTATACATCAGCTTGTGGCATTCAAGACTTGCCAACAATAACAACCTCAGAGCTCTGACTCAGAAAGTAATTGCTTCAGTTATTTTTTTCTCATAGAACTACGAGCAGACTTAACTCATCAACTATAAAATGACAGTAATAATAATAGCTAACATGAATAAAGTGCTTACTGTATTCCAGACACTCTGCTAAGTGCTTTATAAATATAATCTCACTTGATCCTCACAACAACCCTGGGAGGGAGGTGCTGTTATTATCTGCATTTTACCAATGGAGAAACTGAAGTAAACAGAGGTTAAGTATTAAGCCCAGGGTCACAGAGCTGGTAAGTATCTGAGGTCAGATTTGAACTCAAGTCTTCCTGATTGAAGGTCCAGTGTTCTATCCACTGTACCACCCAGCTACCCCTAAATTATACTAGGAGGCTATGTTGTTTGCTACACACCAATGGATTGATCTGACATCACAAAGATCAAACCCAGACAGCCAGTGGAGGTTCACCTCAAGACAGAGACTTGAAGATTGATAGAATGACCAGGTTTCAGCCTTCCTGAGCCTTGGTCAGATCTAAAGAATATCCTTTAGTAAATCTTTCTTTTAGATAGATAGATAGATAGATAGATAGATAGATA
>JAQQSU010016929.1:0-10818 GCA_028627135.1 Pseudochirops cupreus | reverse complement strand
TAATTAGGTAATCTAAATGGGATTAAGGAACGGTGGTTATATGCCAGTAGTCTCAGGTGGGCTGAGAGAGAGACAGTGAAAGGAATGTCAAGCCAAAAAGGTGATCTAGGTGGGCTGGAGTAGACCAGTTACTTTGGGTTGAGGCTTCAGTGATCTGGATTGCTGAAAAGTATGGGAAAATTCAGAGACTGGGTTGCTTTCAAAGACATCTTTTCCTTTTAGGGGTACATGTCTCACCATCCCATTATTCTTTTGACTTTAGTACATCATTGAAAAGTTTAAGCCAAAAATAAGAGAAGTTTTATGAACAACTTGACTCCCCAGAGGAGCTTTACTATTGCTCTAACTGTAGGTGTACATATTTTATTGAGCTGAAGGGGCAGTCAGGGCTGTCAGTCATTCTCACTTCTCACTTTTTTTTTCTTATTTTGTGGTGTGTGTGTGTGTGTGTGTGTGTGTGTGTGTGTGTGTGTGTGTATGTGTGTTACATATTTAAAACATGAAGCGACCCAATGGTCATTTAGTGTACCACCAATCTACCTTCCTCAATTTACAGCTGAGGATTCAGGCCCAGAAAGTCACATAGATACTATGGGGGTCTATGACTCCCCTTTTGGGTGTGATTTTCTATCTAGTTTTTCCCTTTGGAGGAAGTGGCTTTCTTTTTAAAAACCAGTCAAAGAAAAGGACAGATTTTGCCTTAATGACAACCCAGGTGGTTAGCTAGTCCTATCTACTGCTTATGACCTCATTTGTCTAGAAAATGTCTAATTAAAATATTCTTTTTATCCTGGAAATTTGTAATCTACATGAATAATAATCGTACAACTCTGGAACCAAGGAAGAGATGGTATCCTATGTTTTGTTTTGTTTTGTTTTTTCTGGAAAACCCTCAGTTAAAATATGAGAGAGGGAGATCTAGGTCTGCTGGGTAGAAACACTTACTTACTGGTTGGAAGCAACAGGAAAACTTCCTAGAAGAGATTAACACCTGACCTGAGTTTATCAGGTGTCTTCCAAAACTGCAGAAGCAAAAGTGGAGGCCCATTTGTCTCCTTTGCTTCTGCTTCTTTATCGTTATTTTCTTGCCCAGTGGGAGAATAGTTAAGAGGTTCCTAAAATGTTGTAGCAATTCAAAGTGGCTAAATTTGTTGAAGTTGACTGGGAAATGACTTTTGTATTTTGGTCAAGAGAGACTTAAAATCAAAGGAGGGAGGCCATTTCTCTTCTCCATTTTCCAATGATCACACAATTTCTAACATGAAAGGGAGAAATTAGCTTGGTAATATAGAGGTCTAGAGTTTCATAAAATATTGATCTTTAGGGTACCATAAGATGTAGAGGTCAAAGGTCTAGGGGTACATGAGACCCCAGAATATCAACGTGCCAAGTCCTGCCAAATGAATTCGACTCAAGTCTTCTCTCAGCCAAACAAAAGCAGTTTATTAAAGGTTCACCATAATGGGTAGACTCTTAAGCAGCCTTGGTATCTGTGAAGCTTGCACTGGACAAGTGGAGCAGAATAATTTATCACAGAGTGAGTCTTCTCTAGATAATTCTTAGGCTTTCTTTTCATAGAAGCAAGATGGAGCTGATATACAAAAAGGTTGTGGGAGGATTTAGGGGTGTTCTAGAAGAGGAGTTTGGGGAGGGTCCCAGGAGGAGTCAAATTAGGTTATACTCCAGTGATGAGAGATTAAGGGTGGGAAATACCTGGAGGCTACCTGGAGATGAGAGACAGTGGAGCGCTAGGCTAGTTTAAGGGTGTGTAGACATTTTGGGAGGATCAAGGGTTGGAAATAACTGGACAAAGGAGAGTTAGGCTAGTAACAGATTGGAGTGGAGCTATAATGAAAGGCTTATGGTCTTGGGCAAATGCCTCATCAAATGGGAAGATTCAAGGAGAGTTCAAGGGGGTTCCCACAGCCTGTACCTTATCAGTAGGATTTCCTCTGATGAATTCATGAACACTCTGAGAAATAATTTGTATCCCTAGCATTCCTCTCTGACTTACTTCTGGAGCACTTTGCCTTTCTGTCCTCTGTGAATCAACTACCTTCTACCTTGATCCCCTTGGTATGTAAGGACCTTTACTCTCAGACTTAACATAGCACTTTGTTAATTCTAATGCCCTTAGCAAGTAATATTGTATACCCTTACTATCTATATTATTGTGATACTCTTCTGCTGTCATCGTTTCATACTACAGTGCAGGCCCCTGGAAGGTACTTTGGTTGTTGTATTTTTTCTTTTCCTCTAAACTTTCTATCTCCTATAGCACCCAGAATGGTGCTGTGCATAAGGCAGGCTGGAAGTTTGTACATGTTTTTTTTTTTTTAAATGGGCTACATGGCATTTTTATATACTGGCACCATTAATGTAAATTAGAAAGTTAGGAAGAAGAGCAGTGGATCAGTCAATAAACATATTAGATGCCATACTATGCTAAATGTTGGGACTGTAAAAAAGAGGCAAATATAGTACCTGTCCTCAAGGAATTTAGGATCAGATGGGGAAGAAAATGTACAAACAAATATGTACAAAGCAATCTATGCAGAAGAGAGGGAAGGAACTGGAGTTAGAGAGGTTGGGGAAGGCTTCCTGTGGGAGGTGAGGTTTTAGTTGGTACTTAAAGAAGTCTAGTCAGGTCAGTAGTCAGACCACAGGAGGGAGGTCCTTCCAGTGACAGAGGACAGCCAGAGAAAATGCCAGAATTGAGAGATGGAGCGTCTGGTTCCTGGCACAGCCAGGAGGCCAGTGTCACTAGATCCAAGAGTAAGGTGTAAGAAGACTAGAAAGGTAGGAGGAGGCTAGATCAGGAAGGACTTTGAATGCCAGACAAGGCACTTTGTAATTACTCCTGCAGGCAAAAGGAAGATACATAAGATACATCTATATGTGTGTGTGTGTGTGTGTGTGTGTTTGTGCGTGTAACATAATTGGATCTGTGCTTTAGGAAAATCACTTTAACGTCTGAATGGAGGATAAATTGGATTAGAGAAAGACTTGAGTCAGGCAGATCTACCAGCAGGCCATTGGGATGGTCCAGAGATGAGGGGATGAGGGGCTATACCAAAGTGATGATGGTGTCACAGGAGAGAAGGGGGTGTATTCGAGAGCAGTTGCAAAGGTAAAATGGACAAATCTTGGCAACAGCTTGGCTATGGGGGTGAGTAATATTGAGGGATGCAGGCTAGTGCTAGAGTAGTTTTGGGGAAGTACAAGAGGTGTTCAGTTGACATAGTGAGGTAGGAGGCATTGGTTCGTCTTTTGGGTCCAGTAGGCTGCTGCAAATAGAGGAGAGGGTCACAGCTCAGGAGAGAGATCAAGGATGCAGATGTAGATTTGAGTGTCATTTACAAAGGGATTATCATTGAAACTAAGAGAGTATATAGAAATTGTCTAGAAGACAGAAGAGGGCCCACAGTAGAGGACTGGGTTTTCATTGGAGCTTTGTCATTAATTTGCTGCTTAGGAAAATCAGTTAAATTCATTTCTCTTGTGAGAGGTTAGACTTGTGACCTGGAAGTTGTCTTCTGCTTCTAACATTCTGAGATTCTAGGAAATTGTTTAGGATCCCAAAAATATTTTCTCATATATCATGATAACTTAATCAGCATAAGACTATTTCTTTGGGCTAGTTAGTTTTAGGAGTAATGGGATAAAGGCAAAACCATAAGAATTAATAGTACAATGTGGGTCTGAAATGATGAAAAAGCAAACACCATTATTTTCACAGGTGGTATGCTCAAGGTCCTAAAACTCCAGAAAAGTCCATCTGAAGCAGTTAAATGCTATTCTCTCCAAATCAATATAGTTGTAAAGGCAACCATGAGCAGCTTTCCAGAAGAATGCTGCTGTGAACAGCTTTCAAGATTCTGATTACACAGTACGGTGAACATTCTATTCAATAACAAATCAGATCAAAACATTCACAGTAAATCAAGGTACAGCATTCACAATGTTAAAACATCACAGAAAATCAAAGTAAAGCATTCCCAATGTTACAGCTTATCACTAAAAAGGCCACGTAGTTTTCACCACAATGGTCACATAGTTTTGAACAAAGTACAGTCATTTAGTCAATCAATCACTTAGTAACTCAGTCACGCAATCAACTCAATCATTCAGTCCTCCTTAAGGGTCACAAAATACAACAGTCAAAGTTCTCCACTCATGGGGTACACTAAGTTGCAAATTGTTGTGCAGAGAATAAGAGTAAGCCAAGACCTGGGTTCAAGATAAATTTAGATGTGGATTTATTAAGCAAGAGCACGACTACCTGAGTGGAAACTCAAATTGGTAGTGATCCATTGGGGGTACCACTTTGGTTATGAAGGCTAAAACCACAAAAACCGCAATTGGAGGAGAGCTAGCAGAAGCCATGATGTGCAGAAGCCATGATATACAGAAGCAAAGAGCAGCCATTGGTTAGACTATAGCTCAGGGCTAATTTAGGAATATGGCACAAGGGTACAAGGGTACAACCTTCCTGTGACATGAAGGTCCTTCCTAGAACAGGGTGGAGGGCACAGGGTGGAGGGTCGTAGTCACCTTCCCAGAACAGGGTAGAGGGGTCATGGGGTAAGGGAGACTGGAATTCCCCAGAACAGGCCGGAGTCATGTTCTGGGTGAAGGGTGTGGGGACCCTGCTTGGTCAGCAGAAGAGGACAGGATGGTCTCTACATAAGATCCTTGCACCATAATGAACCTTGTACACTATAATGATTCAAGGAGAATATACAGAATGCTAATTTGAGGAAGGAGGGAGTAGGGAACTACACCTTGAGCAATGCCCAGACAAGCCTTAAACCATTTCAAGCTATGACAAGGTCTAGGATAGAGACAAAGACAGAAATATAAAAGGGGCTTAATGGTGAGTCACAAATCAGGTGATGTGTAGTGACCTGGGATTTGGGTTTGGGTACAACAAAATCACTCATTCAGTCATCATTCACTATTCAGTCATCAGAAAAAACACAGGCCATCCACCCCTCAGTTACAAGTAAATCATAATCTTCTCTGTCAGTACACAGTATCCAAATAAAGTCTTCTTTCAGCTTGAGTTGGGGTAGGCTCTCAGACTCCCTGTACCCCCTTCCATGGTCCCAGCCCCTACCTGGATTCAACCAACTGCCACCTGAGTTCAAAGGCAGACAGCTCCCAGTTCCTTGTCCAGCTCTCTCCAGTTCCTGTTCCAAACTGAAGCTTACAGTGTCCAGTCCACCTTAAATCCTTCATAGTCTCTGTTCCCTGAAAGTCAAGGCTTAGCAAAGCCCCAAATGGACAAAATACCAGCACCACAGTCATGCTTCCTCAGTGTTCTGCAGTTCCAGCTGGTCCTTGGAAATCCTCAGCAGCTCCAGCTGGCCCTCAGAAGAAGCTTGCCACCACAAGTTCCCAGGAAATTCTGACTTTCCCAGCTTGTGTTTTTCCTTATATATATTATTGCTCCTTCCTATTCAGCCCTTGCATGTCACGTCAGCAATAGGGGTTTCCTGTTCAGCCCCTTCCTGTTACAACAGCAACAGGAGTTCATACCTTCTCTTTTCTTTAATTTGAACTAGGTGCTAAGTACCTCTCAGCTTAACAATACAAACTTCAGATTTCATTACTATTACAAGGCCAACTCTCAGTTGTCCTGGGATGATGATTCAGTTCGTCTTCCTTTTAACTACCAACCTTTTAGTAATCTTGTTGGTCAAAAAAGTGAAACATCCTAAAAGGGAAGGAGCCAATGGGAGAAGCCTCAGGCCTGAACCACCCAACATGGAGGACTGAATGTTCTGTCTCTAGTTGTTTCCCTGATTTTTCTCTTCCACAGAAATAGTAGGTTTAAAGGCAGCTGCCATTTCTATGATGTCCTTTGTCTCATTCATAGTGCCTAGCACAGTGCTAGTCATTGAATAACTGTATAATTAAATAACGAACCTCTGAAGAGCAAATGTACCTTTACTTAGCATTTTTTTTCAATATGAATACTTTTTAAAGATAGAGAATATTCATTAAAATGCAGAATTTGGCCAGTGGAAAGGACTTTATGTGTTGGCTATATAGCTTAGTTTTTCTGCTCTAGAGTCTTAGGGGCTTTCACTTCCTTCATCTAAAAATCTGACAGTTCTTTGAGATTGAGCTCAAATACATCTGACTGTCTTCATTATACCTTCCTTGATAAGCTCCTATTGATCTTTTCCTTTTCTGAATTATTCAGTTCAGCTAGCATTTAGGAATCCCTTGACAAGTTGCATTCACTAGGTGTGCAAAGGAGAATAAAAAAATGAGACAGGCCCTCCCCTCAAGGAGCTTGACTTCTACAAAAAAGGATCTAATATAGGTAGGAGAGGGCCAGATTAAGGACTTTGAATGCCAAACAAAGCATTTTGTATTTACTCCTGCAGACAGAAAGAAGACACTGGTGTGTGTGTGTGTGTGTGTGTGTGTGTGTGTGTGTGCGTGCACGCATGTGTGCATGCACATGCTCAGGTAACATAATTGGATCTGTGCTTTAGGAAAACCACCGTAATGTCTCTAATGGAGGGTAGATTGGAGTGAGGAGAGATGAGGCAGGCAGATCTACCAGCAGGCCATTGGGATGGTCCAGAGATTAGGGGATGAGGGGCTATACTAAAGCAGTGATGGAATCAGGAAATATAGTATGTTGCATATTAAAACAAATACAAAATAATTAAAGGTCATTAACTTTTTCTAATTTCTAGAAATCACTTATTAAGAAAAAAAAATCTTCTTTTATAAGGTAGAATGTGACCTGAACTTTGAAAGGAAATAGGTACTCTAAGAGGGGATGTGAGAACTGAGAAGTTTTAGGCATGTGGGACAGCCTGTGCAAAGGCAGATGGGTGGGTGGGTGATGTGGCTTCATGTCATGGCTGACTGAGTGCAGTCTCTGACAAGGTTAAATTGAGGGTCACTCATCCAAAGAACAGTGATGAGGCACATGGTAGATAGCAGTGATTTACCTACAAAGTATTCCACAGGGAAGTGGCAAAAGGAAAAATAATATAAGACATCTAATTAGAAAAGGAGATACACCATGTCATGGTGTATGAGAAGAGAGTGTCATGGTGTCATGAAAAGAGAGAAAGAACCCGTGAACAGCCAGGCTGAGTGCTCCATTGTTATCCACAGGATATGAAAAGCTCTGGAGAAAGATTTCTAAACCAGTGTAGAATATTTATGCGAAGACTTGGAAAAGATGCATCCAGGAAGCTCAGGCACTGGGAGTTTTATCACTGGAAGGAACACCCAGGAGATGAATTCACAAGTCTATTGAAATAATCAAAGTGTTGTTATTCCTGTATTTCATATACCCTACTGACTAAACTGTATGCTTCATGGGGGCAAGACCTCTGTCTTTTCTTACTGTTTTGTTGTTTCCTCCTCAGCTTCTAGCAGAGTGGTTTGCATACTCCAGGCACCTCATCAATGTTTACTGAATTTAATGTTATGAATTTCAAAACTCAGTGTATATGCAACATACCTTGTTGCTTCCTGATAGTGTGAATAAACAAAAGTTATAGAACACTCCTGAGTCTAACTTTGTCTATCTCATTAGTGATCTGGATCCATCCCTTAACGAGTACTGCCACAAATGATCCGTTTCTCTGGGCCTTATCCAAATGAAAGCAAACACAGAGAATCCAATGACCAAACTAAGCTATTCAAATCTTTGGCAGAAATTAAGTCCCTTCTCTGTGTCCTTCAGTCACATTAGACATAAAGCGCAAATAATATATATATGAGGATGTTACAGACTAAGCTTCCCTAACCTGAAGTCAGTGTTTCCTGAGCTGAATTCATTAGGCATGGTGGGTTTATTTGAATTATACGACAGATCTACAGTAATAGACGTGGCAAATAAAATGACAAAGTCAAAATACAGCATTCATTTTGGAGGTAAAGGATTATTAACAATTCCTTAAGGGTAGGACATTCATAAAATAGGGAGAACCCTGTATCCTCATTTCAGTAGAAGAATCCAAATCATAGAAAGCCTAGATTACTTACTTAAATATAAATAATAATTGACAGCCACACACATGTGTGAACACACACACACACAAACACACACACACACAAACACACATACACACACACACACACGATTTTGATTAGGTATGAGTTTTAGTTGTTCTACCATATTGCCTTTTTTATTTTATCCACATCTTTTTTGTTATTCATATTTTTTTTCCCGTTCATAAGAAATAGTGCATTTTTGCTTGTAAATAACTTTGGCTTAATTGATTTTTAAATTAACTACCATAACAAGATAGAACACTGATCAATGACATATTGCTTGCGGGCCACATTCCATAAAAATGTATCTACTTTTCAACAGCATTGCTTTGTGGGCTGTGAATTATGAAGCCCAATAGAATTCCAGTGACTTTAATCATTTGGTGGTTATGTACAAAGACAGCACTAATGAACACTCCCAGGTCATATTTCATTTACGTGGGTAAGTGAAACACACATTTTTCATTTCTATGTATAATGTTTATTTTGCAGTTACTATAGGTATATAAATAGTTATATTCCAATCTAAATATTGTATTTCGTGCAAATCATGAAAGCAAATTTATGGGTATACTGAAAAGAAAGAAAATAAAGATAGGTCTTATAAGAAGTGATTGTAACCATTTCTTGAGAGTTGACATTTAAAAAAAATATTTGAAGGAAAAAATTATAAATGAAATAATGTATTTCATATAATATATGAATGGATTATATGAAATGATATTTCATAGAATACAATAAAATATTTTGTTAATCTTTATATTTTTTTAAACCCTTGACTGCCACCTTACTACTTCTATGACTTAACTCCTCTGGATTCAGTTGTTCAAAAATAAAATGAGAGGGTAGGACTACATGATATTTAACTCCTATAATTTCTACCATGAATACCAATAGAAAATAGCTCCCCAGAATGTAAGCTTCAGAGGACGGGAATTGTTTTACATTTTTGTCCTTGTACTATCAGCACCTAGGATAGGGACTTGATAAAATAGGTTTTCCATAAAAGCTAACTAAATTGCTTGGAAGTGAGATTTCAAAATATTTTGTTACTTTCAAGCTATTCACACACAACTCACCTTTTTTTTTCCCTCAGACTTCTGGCTGATAATAAGGAACTTCTGCACAAGACACATGTAGAATGCCATCTCTTCCAAATATTAGAACAAATATTTAATTGAATTTAATATCAGAAGTCTCCTCCCTCTCCTCCCCCCCCCAAGTCTGTTTGTAGCCTAGGAATTAACAGATACACATTCCCTGTGCAAAAAGTACCAGGTACACCACCAGCTACTGACCAACTGTTGCCTATAGGATAGGCAGACTAACCTAACTATAGCAGCAATACAACTGGAGGAACAGATTCCCTCAGATTGAAATGGAGATATATACCATGACACTGAGTCCATGAGTCCTTAGTAAAGCCATACTACTAGCTTGGTGACCTCTATCCATCATTGAGTAAAAGAACTCTCCATTGAAAAGGGCATACCTTCCTCAACAACTCCAGTTCACTGGCTCCTATTCAGTGGTTTGCAATTCTGAAAGCCCTGCAAATAGCAGCACTTAGAGTCTAGACTAACATATAGCTTCTAGCCTAGTCCAAGCACTCATCATCTTGGAAAGTAACCCTGGTGGAGATGATGCTTGGATAGTGCTTATGTGGGTGCTATAGATCAGAGGTGCTAAATATGCAGCCAGTAGACTGCATGCCACCTGCAACGCTATTGAGTGATGCCCAATCTAGATGCAAATGCAATTAGGAAATATTTAACAAAATAACAATACAATAAAACATAGGTTAAAACTAAGCTAATATGTGACGTAGAGGGAATCCTAAGTGTGGATTAGAAGCCCCCTTTTCTATTTGAATTTGACACCACCACTATTAGCTTAAGTTAAAGCTAATAAAGACCCAGAAATGAGTTTTCACTACCAAAATTTGTGACAATTTCAAATGATTCCAAATCAACAACTTACTTGATTTTATCGGTGTACATGATATAAAAGATAAATTGTCATCTGATTTTCTATTATACTTTAAAGAACATAGAACATTTTCATCTAATTTAGAACTGGAAATTTGCATGTGTTGTCTTTCCCGGTAGAATGTTTCTTAAAAGTAAGTCTTCCATTATTTCATTCATTCATTCATTCATTCATTCAGTTGGTTTGTTTAATCAGAACCTAGAATATAATAATTTTTACATAATACCATTTTTCATCAATCCATCAAGTGATAATTTTAAAATTATATTGATGTGCTTTGTTTTTGCATTACAGATAATTATAAATAACTCCTATTTTGTGAGAGGTCTCTTTCAAAAAACAAAATAGAAGAATTAAGTAGTAAGACCTTTTCTCAATGTATTTGTTGGTTCTACCCCTGTAGCAATCCCCCTGTTTCTCTATTGAAAGAGTTATAATAACCAAAATAATTTTTTTCTCCCTCCAATTTCCCTACTCCATTCGGGGATTAGATAGATAAAGAGATAGATAGTTAAAGAAAGAGAGAGAAAGAGAGACAGAGACAAAGACAGAGACAGAGAGAGAGAGCTATTAAGGGAATTTGTTTTATTCTGGCTTCCCCCCTTGGCTGTGGATAGTTGTTACAAGAAATTTGTTTTACTTTGTTTTTACAAGAAACTTTACAAGATTTAAATGTACAAGAAATACAATTTTACAAGAAATATATCTTAATTTTCTTTTTCTTTTTTATATATGTGTCTACATATTAAGGGAATTATTTTGCTTGACTATGTATATGTGTTACAAGAAATGTTT
>JAQQSU010016928.1:0-10819 GCA_028627135.1 Pseudochirops cupreus | reverse complement strand
TATATATATATATATATATATTCAATTATTATTATTAATATTATTAACTACATCCAGCTGGGACTTAAGATACACAGGCACTGTGGTAGGGAGATCCATCCTGCCCTACCTGAAAGTCAGAGGGGTGATGGGGGAGGACATAGGAGAGAATAGATTGGGGGAGGGGTTATACAATGGGATGGCTGTTTTGGGGTGGTGGGTAGGGGAAAGATGGGGAGAAAATTTGTAACTCAAAATCTCTTGGAAATGAATGATGTAAACTAAAATAAATAAAAGTTTTAAAAAATAAATAAAATTTTTGCATCAATATTCATTAGGGAAATTGGTCTATAATTTTCTTTCTCTGTTTTGGCTCTTCCTGGTTTAGGTATCAGCCCCATATTTATATCATAAAAAGAATTTTGTAGGACTCCTGCTTTGCCTATTTTCATGAATAATATATGTAGAATTGGAATTAGTTGTTCTTTAAATGCTTGATAAAATTCACTTGTAAATCCATCTGGCCCTGGAGACTTTTTCTTAGGGCATTTTCACTGATGGCTTGTTTGATTTCTTTTTCTGATATGGGGCTAAGTATTTTATTTTCTCTTCTGTTAATCTGGGGGATTTATATTTTTGTAAATATTTATCCATTTCACTAAGATTGTCATATTTGTTGGCATACAGTTGGGCAAAATAGTTCCTAATTATTGTTTTAATTTCCTCTTTAGTTGATGGTGAATTCATTTTTTTTAATTTTTGATAGTAGTAATTTGGTTTTCTTCTTTTTTTTTAAAATCAAATTAACCAAAGGTGTTTCTCTATTTTATTGGTTTTTCATAAAAACAGTTCTCAGTTTTATTTATTAGTTCCATAGTTTTCTTAATTTCAATTTTATTACTCTGTTCTTTGGTTTTCAGAATTTTTAATTTGGTATTTAATAGGGGATTTTTAATTTGTTCTTTTTCTAGCTTTTTTAGTTGCGTGCTCAATTCATTGATCTCCTCTTTCTCTATTTTATTCATGTAAACATTGAGAGATATAAAATTTACCCTAAGAACTGCATTGGCTACATCCCATAAGCTTTAGAATGTTGTCTCATTATTGTCATTCTCTTGGATGGAAGTTATTAATTGTTTCTATGATTTGTCATTTGATCCACTCATTCTTTAGGATTAGATTATTTAGGTTCCAATTAATTTTTAGTCTATCTTTCCATGGCCGTTTATGACAGGTAATTTTTATTTCATCATAGTCTGAAAGGGATACATTCAATATTTCTGCCTTTCTGCCCTGGATTGTGAAGTTTTTATGCTTTAATACATGGTCAATTTTTGTGTTGGTGCTATGTACTACTGAAAAAAAGATATTATTCCTATCTGTTTCCATTCAATTTTCTCCAGAGGTCTATCATATCTAACTTTTCTAAGATTCTATTCACCTCCTTAATCTCTTTCTTGTTTATTTTGTGATTAGATTTAGATAGTTCTGAGAGAGGAAGGTTAAGGTCCCTCACTCTAGTATAGTTTTGCCATTTCTTCCCGTAAATCCCTTAACTTCTCCTCTAAGTATTTGGATGCTATACCATTTGTTGGATATGTGTTTAATACTTATATTATGCCCTTCCTGCTTTGACCTGGTCCAAACCCACATCTCTAACCAATATTTCACCTGGACAGTTAGACAGCATCCTGCCATGCTCCTGCAGGTATACTTCTAACTCATGATCCAGAAACAGTTTTAAAAAAAACCAAACAATACTAGTATTGCTTCTAGAAAAGGAGAGTGTCAATTGACTACTCTATGGTTCCATTAACCATCCCTGTTATTTCTTAAGTCCAAATGCCAGCCATGCTTCTCCTATATTTTGTCCCCAGTTAGAATATAATCTCCTTGAGAGAAGGAACTTTCTTTTGCATTTGTAACCCAGAGTTTGGCCCAATACATAGTCATGCTGGAAATCCTTAAGAAATACTTTTTTCAGACAGTGGGAGATCAAATGACTGAACCAGGGAGGATTGCGTGGATCTCTTTGCCAAAGCTGAGGAAGGATTCTCTTGCCTTGCCCGTGCTTTGAACTGGGTGGCAGTCTGTAGCACCAATGAAATATTCACAGCACCAACAGCACCTATAAATATGTCGGCACAGTTCTAAATTATAAAATACAACAAACTCTCCATAGAGAAGACAGAAGCAAAACATTTATTCAGACACAAAACCCCCAAATTCCAATACCAGAAAGTCAAATACATCATAGCAACATAGCAGCTAGTACACCATAAAACAGGAAAGAGCCATGTTATCCTCTAGCCTTCCCACAAACCAACACTCACAAGCCCAGGTATCTCCCTGGGTATGTCCTTTCTTCCCTCCAGCTCAAACTGTTATGATTCCCAGTTTCCTGTGGACTCTGTTCCACCCTTCAGCAAATTTCTTCCACCACAGACTCCATGTAATTACATTCAGCCTATCAGGGAGCAGGGAAGATTTTTCAAAGCAGGGAAGATCTTCAAATTCACTTAGGCTTGTTAAGGGGCAAGGAAGATCTTCGAATTCCCATTACCATTACATGGTAAGGAGAAGCACTAGTGTGGTACAGCTTGTGGCAGTGGTAGAGAGGGGATTCTCCTCACAGTTTCAAGTCAGAAAAGAGTGTTTGTGGTCACTCACAGACCAGAGCACAGGCCAGGAGAATAAACATTTCTGCTTTGATGATTAAACCAAAGGAGAACTGAAAATTTGTAGGTCCTAGAAATATTTCTGAAAACAGCTGCAAAAAACCCTTGAACCTTGGGAAAATACACCCTCCACAGTTGAAGCAGGGTCCTACCTTAACAAAGAGCTAAAAAGTCAAGTAATTGGCTGGGAAAATGAACAAGCAGTGGTAAAAAATAAATCAGACTATAGAATCTTACTTTGGTGACAAGAAAGATCAAAACACATACTCAGAAGAAGGCAACAAAGTCAAAGCTCCTACCTCCAAAACATCTAAGAAAAATATGAATTGGTTGCAGGCCATGGAAGAGCTCAAAAAGGATTTTGAAAATTATATAAGGGAAGCAGATGAAAAATTGGAAAGAGCAATGCGATGCAACAAAATCATGAAAAATGAAACAATTGCTTGCTAAACAAGACACAACAAAATATTGAAGAAAATAACAGCTTCAAAAATAGACTAACCCAAATGGCAAAAGAAGTCCAAAAATCCAATGAGGAGAAGAATGCCTTAAAAAGCAGAATTGACCAAATGGAAAAGTAGCTCCAAAAGTTTGCTGAAGAAAACAGTTCCTTCAAAATCAGAATGGAGAAAATGAAAGCTAATGACCATGAGAAATCAAGAAATTATAAAGCAAAACCAAAGGAATGAAAAAATAGAAGACAATGTGAAATATCTCATTGGAAAAACAATTGACTTGGAAAATAGATCCAGGAGAGATAATTTAAAAATTATTGGACTACCTGAAAACCATGATAAAAAAAAAGAACCTAGATATCATCTTTCAAGAAATTATCAAGGAAAACTGCCCTGATCTTTTAGAACCAGAGAGGAAAATAGATATTGAAAGAATCCACTGATAGGCTCCTGAAAGAGATTAAAAAAACAAACCTTCTGGGAATATTGTAAACAAATTCCAAAGCTCCCAGGTTAGGGAGAAAATATTGCAAGCAGTCAGAAGGAAACAATTCAAGTATTGTGGAAACACAGTCAGGATAACATAGGATTTAGCAACTTCAACATTAAGGGATCAGAGATCTTGGAATATGATATTTGGGAGGTCAAAGGAACTAGGATTAAAACCAAGAATCAACCACCCAGCAAAACTGAGTATATTACTTCAGGGGGAAAAAATGAATATTCAATGAAATAGAGGACTTTCAAGCTTTCTTGATGCAAAGACCAGAGCTGAATAGAAAATTTGACTTTCAAACACAAGAATCAAGAGAAGCATGAAAAGGTAAACAGGAAAAAGAAATTGTAAGGGACTCATTATTAAAGTTGAACTGTTTACATTCCTACATGGAAAGATGATATTTGTAACTCATATATTTTTCAGTATTATGGTATTTGGAGGGAATACACATACATACATGCATGCATACAGATAGATAGATACACACACAGAGGACACAGGGTAAATTGAATATGAAGAAATTATACCTAAAAAATAAAATTAAGGGATGAAAGAGGAATGTAGTGGGAGAAAGAAAAAGAGAAAGGTAGAATGGGGTAAATTATCTCACATAAAAGAGGCAAGAAAAAGCTTTTACAGTGAAGGGGAAGAAGAGGGAAGTGACAGGGAATGAGTGAACCTTATTTTCATTGAATTTGATTTAAGGAAGAAATAACATACATACTCACTTGGGTATAAAAATCTATCTTACCCTACAGGAAAGTAGGCGTGAAGGGGATAAGGGGGGGGGGGAGATGACAGAAGGGAACACAAATGGGAGGATGAGGTAATCAGAAGCAAATACTTTTGAGGAGCGACAGGATCAAAGGAGATAATAGAATAAATGGGGGGATGAGACAGGATGCAGGGAAATATAGTCTTTCACAACATGACTGTTATGGAAGTGTTTTGCATGGCTACACATGTATAACCTATATCAAATTGCTTGCCCTCTCAACAAGGGTAGTTGATGAAGGAAGAAGGGATAGAATATGGAAATTAAAAGTTTTTAAAACAAATGTTAAAAATTGTTTTTATACGTAACTGGGAAATAAGATATATAGGCAATGGAGTATAGAAATCTATCTTGTCCTACAGGAAAATAGAAGGGAATGGGATATGAGAAGTGGGGGGATTATTAGAAGGGAGGCCAGATTGGGGGGAGAATACATGCCATCTTGGGGTGGGGGGATATGAAGAGATGGGGAGAAAATTTGGAACTCAAAATCTTCTGGAAGCAAACATTGAAAACTAAAAATAAATTAATCAAAAAGCAACACTTTTTTTCCTTCAGTCATTCATTCTCTTCTATAAAATAGCAATAATAATGCTTATATTATGTACCTCAATAAATTGTTTTGCTATTCAAATAAGATAACACATGTAAAGTACTTTCAAACCTGAGCACAATATTTAATATTAGTTACTGCTATATTTCTCAGGAGAGAAATGCTGATGTTTTTATTTGGAAAACATCTCACAGATGTCATTTGTTCAAGAGGGTTATAATAAAGAGTGCATCTTTTTAGCTTATTCATTCTTTGTACCTGAACACTCTACTGAATGTTCTACTGACTAGCTATATGTTCTGCCATGTCCCCTTTCCCCCCTGTACAAGTTCCTTAAGGTAGGGTCTGTCAAGTTTTTGTCATTGTAGCCCAAGTATATAGCATAATGCCATGCCCGTAGCAGGCACCCAGTCAACATTTACTGAATTTAAATCTCCACTATCCCATCTGAAGAAAATAATTCTCCACCTCTGATACCTGAGAGGTATTCTAGGCAACAATTCAACCAACTGATTCATTTCAACAAAACATTCAACAAAAACATTTGGGGACAAAAATAAATACAGAACTAGATATGTGTGAAATATCATAACTTTAATGAACTGAATGAATAGAAAGTAGTAAAGGCAATCTTAAAATGTGTTTCTGAACAGTAATTTTATTGAGAAAATTTGATAAAGCAAGTATGCCATGATTTTAAAATTCTGATATAAAAATTTGGTGTTCCTTACTAAATTTGTATTTCCAGAGGTTTTATGGAGAACAAAATCTGCCAAAGAATAAGATGTTTCTTGTGGGATTGTGACGGATTAAGAATAGGAATGGATGGTCAGCATTAAACTCTTCTTCTGGCATTAACATGGCAAATGTTGCGATGGCTGCAGTAGCAGCTGCTGCCTCTGTACCCTCTTCATTCACTTCCACAAAAGACTGATGGACAATTTTGGAGATAAAGAGATCTCTGCTCCCTGACATTCCAGAGAGATCAGCTTTACCCCTGTTGAAGAGATCACGCAGACCCATTCGTGCTAAATCTGAGTTGAGGTCATAGGTGTTTTCCATCTTGAATTTGGGCAGACGTACATGAACATCAATTTTATCCATATTTTTATGATCGGTCCATTCTGCCAAATTTTCCATGGTGAGCTGCTTTTCAATCTGAAATTAGAAGATGGAGAGAAGATAGAATCCTATCAACTGGACTGTGTTAGTTGCTGAGATAGGTGAATTGACAAAATGATTACAATTATTATTATTTATATGAATGGACAGGTCAGAGAAGTTGCCTCCTTCCAAACAGAGAAGTTTCCTTCCAATCCCACCACAAAACTGACTCTTTTATGAGAACTGTGTTCTTGTTCAGCAGGTTGGCGGGTGATGACAGAACACAGATGAATTTCCATTACTAACAGTTTAAGTGAGGAGAATTTGGATATGTGATCCATACACTCCACAAATATTTATTGAGCTCTTACAAAATTCCTGTATTTGTTATAAAACTTATGTTCACAGAATCACAGTATTTCATGTTAGAAGGCTCCTTAGAGATCAGACAGTCCAAAGCCTCATTTGAAACATAAGGAAATGGAATACACTACTTAAGAATAGCAACCATTTTATATTTCTGGATTTTTCTCTCTATCTCTACTGCTAAGCACAGTTTCAGCACAAAGTAAATTCTTAATAAATGAGTGCCAACTTGATTTGATTGTTCATGGATACATAATAGCAAGGAGAAAAGCTATGAGTGAATGTAGGTCCTGTGATACTAATTCTATTCATCTTTCTTCCATACCAGGTCATGAACCTATCTGTGGAGGAATAAACTTTTAAAAGTACAAGAATCTTATTCTTCTGCTTGGTACTGAGTTCAATCCCAAGGCTTGTAGATTAAAAAAAAATATTATGTGATGACCTGAACTTTGCCAGAAGAGAAAAAATAACCATTATTTCCCATTGGAATCATCCTACTTTGAAACATTTTTTTCTTTCTTTTTCTGTTTATCTAAAATCAGATGGTACTGCCTCTGCCTCAATCTATCTGTCTCTCTATATGAAGTTCTAATAACAAAAAGTTTCAAAATCAATAAATTGAACTGAGCCAATTTGCTTTAGGCTCTTTCCAAAACCATAAAGCCTAAATGTGTCAACTTCAAAGTAAACCTGTAAGCACAACTCAAGAGCCTTTAGATTACTGAAGTATACTTCCTATAGGACAAGCATCTCTTACTGGGTAGCTCTAACAGCAACTTCAAAAGAGTTATAAATAGGAATAAATATGTTCATAGGGCAGCTTGGAATCAGGAAGATTTATCTTCCTGAGTTTAAATCCAGCCTCAGATACTTACAAGCTGGGTGACCCTGGGCAAGTCATTTAACCTGGTTTGCTTCTGTTCCTCATCTCTAAAATTAGCTTGAGGAAAAAACGGCAAACTACTCCAGGATCTTTGCAAAGAAAACCCCAAATGGAGTGATGAAGACCTGAACACAACTGAAAAATGACTGCACAACAACAACAAAAATGTTCATGGAGTCCCATTCATTTTAGTTATGGTGTGAAAACTGCTTTCTGCTTCCACAACTTGGAGTCGTGTACGTGGAAAATCAGTGTGTCAAAGAAAGACTAGAAGGTGTCCAAAGTGTCTAAGGTACCTCTTTCAGGCCAGTAGAATCGTCCTCAATATCATCTGGTAGTAGAATGATCATGCTTAGTTCATTGTCCTTGTAAGGAAGTTCTAATACACGACACTTGAGAGCCTCAACGTAACCATAGGGCAGCTTCTTTTTCTGATACATCATTTTCACTGATTTTTTTTCTCTCTGAACATCCAGAAACATACAAAAAAGACAACCCAGAATACCATATGAAGAACGCTTTTTTTTAAAGCACACACATATTGTCCTTTGTAAAAAGGCTATTTATTGTATCCCTAACTTATCTCTCTCACCTTGTTTAATCTAAATGGTGCATCAGTAGTAAGTGCTTCATCAAATTTCTTCTCCCAATTTCCTTTGAAATAGATGGCATTCACCAACACAAGTTTAGTCAGGCTATCTACTGAACCTGATGCCAATAGTTCTGGAATTTTACCTAAACAGCAAGATGATTTATTAATTCATATACAAAAGCACAAAATTTAAACTAATCAAAACTATAAAACAACTGAATTGAGCAATACTTGACTTTTAACATGTGAAAACCAATTCCTCATAAGCACACAGATGGCTAAGTCAGAAAAGCTGTCTAAAATGCTTACACACTAAATTAGACAATGAGCAGTCATGCATGATACATAAACCACAAAGAAAAGAAGTGGAATCTAACACAGATCCACAGCCAACAGGATAGAAAAAGCAAGCCCAAGTAGCTCTAGAACTTGTCCATTAACAATGAACCTGACATTACAGGAGATAATTATTAATTTAAATAAAATCATTCCTTGACAGAGTTTTTTAAGTTGCTACTCAATCACCTCTTCAGGTGTATGAAATGGAATACTGAAAATCTAAAAGATTTTTTATCTCACCTCCAAAAAGCAAAAAAAACCCCAGTTATTATGCAAACACAGTCTATGGTCAGGGAGTAGTGGTAACTCTAGTGAATTTTTATGATATAAATTAGGCATTTATTCTCATGGCAAAATCTGGCTATTTACAGAGATGTGTTTTTCTTTCTAGAGTCTAAGACTGCATTGAGTGCACTGGAAAAGCAATATTATAAATCAACAGAGAGTCTGAAAAAACCAATGCATATACTCTACTTAGACCCAAGAAGACCCATAATATTCATACCGACGAGTTACAAAAAATGTTAACTTAAATGCTTTGAAGTCATTTGAAGACACACTATTTAGAAAGTCCTCAAAAACTTGATTCTTATAACTCAACTTCTAATATTGGTTTTGACTCTAAAGCTTAGCTGTTGGGAAGGAAAATATCATTCAGTCCATCTCATCAAATGATTCGGTCTGACTACAGCCAAAAGAGAATTGGATTAAACTTATTACCTTTCATCTTTGACCCTCACATGCAGTTTATAGGATCCTATTTTCAAAGGATTAGAGCTCAAAGGGACCTCAAAGGATACTGAATCTTACTCCCTTATTTTGAAGATGAAAAAATGGAGGCTCAGAAAAGCTAAATGACTTGCCCAGGGTCACAAAGCTAGTGGCAGTTAAGGTTCCAACCCAAGTCATCTTGCCTCCAAACCCAGTTCCATCATTAGAAATTATTTTTTAATATAATTTATTTATTTAGTTTTCAACATTTACTTCCGTAAGATTTGAGTTTTAAATTTTCTCTCCCTCCTTCTCCTCCCCAAGATGGTGTACAATCTGATATAAGCTCTACTTATATATTCATTTAAACATATTTTCACATTAGTCATGATGTAAAGAAAAATTAGAACTAATGGGAGGAACCACAAGAAAGAGCAAACAAAACAAAACAACAAAAGAAAAGGAGAGCAAATCGTATGCTTCCATCTGCGTTCAGGTTCCAAAGTTCTTTCTCTGGATGTGGACAGCATTTTCTATCGAATCTTTTGGAGTTGTCTTAGATCCTTGTATTGCTGAGAAGAGCAAAGTCTACCAAGGTCAGTCATTGCACAATGTGGCTGCTGCTGTGTACAGTGTTCTCCTGGTTCTGCTCATTTCACTCTTTCAGTCTTTCCAGGTTTTTCTGAAGTCCATCGGCTCATCATTTCTTATAGCACAACAGTATCCCATTACAATCATATACCACAGCCTGTTCAGCCATTCCCCAATTGATGGGCATCCCCTCAATTTCCAGTTCTTGGCCACCACAAAAAGAACTGCCATAAATATTTTTGTACATGTGGGTCCTTTTCCCATTTGTAAGATCTCTTTGGGATACAATCCTAAAAGCAGTATTGCTTGGTCAAAGGATATGCACAATTTTATAGCCCTTTGGGCTTAGTTCCAAATTGCTCTCCAGAATGACTGGATGAGCTCACAGCTCCACCAACAACGAATCAGTATTCTAACATTCCCACATCCTCTCCAACATTTCTCATTTTCCAGTTTTGTCATGTTAGCCAATCTGATAGGTGTGATGTGGTACCTCAGAGTTGTTTTGATTTGCATTTCTCTAATCAATAGTGATTTAGGCATTTTTTCATATGACTATAGATAACTTCAGTTTCTTCCTCTGAAAATTACCTGTTCATATCCTTTGACCATTTGTCATTTGGGGAATGACTTGTATTCTTATAAATTCAACTCAGTTCTCCATATAGTTTAGAAATGAAGCCTTTGTCAGAGACACTGGTTATGAAAACTGTTTTCCAGCTTTCAGCTTCCCTTCTAATCTTGGTTGCATTGGCTTTGTTTGTACAAAAACTTTTCAATTTAATGTAATTAAAATTATCCATTTTACATTTCATAATGTTCTCTATCTCTTATTCGGTCATAAATTCTTCTATTCTCCCTGGGTCTGACAAGTAAACTATTTCTTGCTCTCCTAGTTTGCTTATATCTAAATCGTGTACTCATTTTGACTTTATCTTGGTATGGTGTGTAAGATGTTGGTCTATGCCTAGTTTCTGTCATACTATTTTCCAGTTTTCCCAGCAGTTTTTGTTAAATAGTGAGTTCTTCAAGCTATGGTATATGAATGCAATGGAATACTATTGTGCTATAAGAAATGGGAAGGAGATGGACTTCATAATGACCTGGAGAGGCGTATATGGACTGATGCTAAGTGAGAAGAGCAGAACCAGGCAAAACCTGTACACAATCACAGACACATCGTACATATGATGACCAACCTTGATAAACTGGACTATCCTCAACAACGCACAGCTAAAGACAGCTCTACAAGCCTCAGGATGGAAGGAGATACCTAAACTCAGAGAATGAT
>JAQQSU010016927.1:0-10819 GCA_028627135.1 Pseudochirops cupreus | reverse complement strand
TGGCGGGGGTGCTCTGGCTGCGCTCTACTCCTCCCTCTCTCTCCCATGATCTTTCTTTTCCCCAAAGAAGGTATCAAGGGTTTGGGAGCTGTTCTTACTTTGCTTCTTATGCTTATTCTTACTCATGGTTCTTCAGACCATGATTTTTTTTTTTAAATCTCTGTGGGGCCCTGCTTCCAGAAGGGAAAGCTCTGTCCCAAATCGCTGGGGTCCTCCCAGGTGCCATAGCTCTTAGGGAGAGGATGGGAACTCTTCTTATATACTTCTGGCAGACTGAGTAATAAAGACTCCAAGACCAAGGCCCAAGACAGCGATCCGTCCAGGCCGCTCAACACGAGAGCTCTGGCCCAATAACAATCGCTCAGTCCCCCTGCTGCCTGCAGGCCGCAGGCGGGAAGCTGCAACGCTGAGGCGGGTGCAAAACCTCTGCCTTTTGCTTTTCCGCTCTGGAGGCCTTCTGGCCAGACTGCTTATCTCCCCCTTTCACAATTCCCACACGCATCTGCTGCTAATCTGCTCACCAGAGAGGCTCCTCAGCTCCTCTTGTCCAGCCGCCCCCGGGGCACAGCCGTGGCTTCAGGCCAGGCTGGTTTCGGTTCGCAGTGCTGATATGGTTCCTCATAGCTGAGCTGACTTTAGTGGGAAGTATCTTTGTGTGCGTTTTGGAGTTCCAGGATTGGTTTAGAGTCCTATTTCATGGGTATTTTGGGGTGGCTATGTGACAGCTGCCATATGTTGCTGCTACTACGCCGCCATCTTGGCTCTGCTCCCTCCGACCAATTCTACTTTTTAAGCAATAACTTTCTTTTTCCAAGCTGTTGATTTTTTTTTCATAATTCTCTTACTTCACTATCATTGCTTTTCCCAGTTTTCTTTTACCTCTCTTACATGATATTTACTGTCCCTTTTGATCTCTTCCATGAGGTCTTTCTGGGATTGAGACCACTTCCTTTTTTTTTTTTTGGCAATGGGTGTGCTTTGCTGAAAATGTTTTGACATTGATTGTCCAGCTCTGAGTTTATGTCTTGATATTTCCTGTTACCACAATAACTTCCTGTGGTCAGATATTTTTTGTTGAGTTTTGATCATCCCTTTTTTTTTTTGGCCTTTTTTATTTTTAATTTGAGTTTTGATTCCAGGGTAGAAGGATCATTGTCTCAAGCTTCTTGTGGAAGTGGTTGTAGAACCCACTGCTTACCTTGCACTTCAGTGATGTGATGAGGCCCACGGAAGACCCACATTCTGGTGCTGCCCTGGAGGGATGGGGTGGTGGTGATTGGCAATGCTAGAGGTTGTAGGGGTCTGTCAGCTTACCTGATGGTGGACTAAGATTCAGTGCTTGTGTCTGGCATACACTAAGGCTTGTGGTGCATTTTTTTATTTTACCAGGGCTAAACTGAAGAATGGGGCTTGGGCCAAGCACTTGGTTGCCTGTTTGCATAGGGTTATGCTAACCCACATGGAGAGGGCTGGGTGCTCACAGCTGGCTGTTTGCTTAGGCACCCATAAAGTTGGACTCTCTTTGTCCAGGGTTTTCCTGAAACACCTAGCAGTTTTTGGAGCTAGAGTCTGCCTGTTTCCCTACCTAAACTGAGGCATTATTGGGGTCCTGGTGTTGTTTTTTTTTTTTTTTGCCTGCTCCACCACACTGAGGCTCAAGATCTCTCACTGGTTTTCTGAGGCAGTGCTTGCTGCTGGCTTCTTGGGGTACTTTCTGTCCTGGTCTGGGCTCCCCTTTTTTGTTTATCAAATGAGACAGACTATTTCTGCCAATCTTTCAAGTTTCTTGGGCTAAAAGATCTTTTTTCACCCCATCATTTTGCTGGTTCTCCTGTTCAAAGATTTGTTTTGTGGTACTATTTTAATGTTGTTTGGAGAATATGGGAATGAATATGGGAAAGGTACAGTAATTTACTGCTCACTCCATCTTGGCTCCGGGAAGTCCAAAAATAAGGATTTTAAAATTAAGATAAGAAAGTATTGCATTGCAGCCTTGAGGGAGTAAACGGGCTAATTTCTTTGAGAATCAGGCTTTCCTAAACATTTTCTCCACCATGTAGCATCAAGTGTTTTCTACAAAGACCTAACTAACCAATCCACATCAGAAATATATGACACTCTAAACATAAAACATACAAATCTAAAATCAGCTCTAACAAGGTGAAAGTATTGGGATATGTTGGTTGTCTCTTATCTCATCAAAAAATACAGGATCATAATTATTTATTGATCTCCTGGGAAATATTTTTGGGAAACAAACTCCACTGCACCTGCTTTTGATCACAGTGGTATAAATGCCAGCATCTGGATTGCAAATACATGAAGAAGAAAATAATCTAAGGTTAATGGCTTTCTGGCCTTTCCTTGTCTAAAGGAGAAATCTCAGTTTTGCCATCCCTAACAATTGTCTCTCCTCCTCAGTATTGGATTTTCTATTTATTTGGTTGTTGGTAAGATTAAGAATTATTTCCTATCTGTAATCCTAAATGTAGGCTTTGAGATTTATGAACATTATAATTGGCTGATGAGAGGAAGCAAGAACAAAAAAAAAATGCAGAAGATGGATTGTTTCATCCAATAACCTTGGGTTAGAGCCTATGAAACATTCTTGTAATGTATTTATAGAACCAAGATGCACAGATGACCATTATGTAGCTATAGTATCTTGAGAGTTTGGTAATCAGATTTATTGGATCAGTATAAAAAATAAGAAACAGCAAAACAAATCAAATATATCATTAAGTCTGTCTGATTCAATTGAATTCTGTTGAATCAATATTCAAACTTTAAAAGATGCTTATGTAAACACTTGCATTTATAAGACTTTTCTAAAAGCTTCCTATATTGCATTGTGTTGCATCTGGGGTTGCAGTTCTCAACCTGTGGGTTATGTTCAATTTGTAACAATGAAAATACATCCTTCATATCAGATATTTACATTACGATTCATAACAGTAGCAAAATTACAATTATGAAGTAGCAACGAAAATAATTTTATGGTTGAGGGTCACCACAACATGAGGAACTGTATTAAAGGGTTGCAGCATTAGGAATGCTGAGAACCACTGATCTAGGGGATAGGTCATCAGGTAAATCATATTAACATTTTCTTATTATGATAAGTTACAGCTAAGTCTCAGTTAGTGTGAACAAGGCATCACATGAAGTGGTCCCCTTATTCAAATGTTCTTTATATATTTCCATTGGAGCAGAATCAATTGCTATATTTCACATATGTATGACTTCAAATAGTACACATTGAAAGACAAGTGATAATTTTTATGATATTTATTTTTGTAATGACCAAAATACGTGTAAATATGCAAACCAAAAAAATTAATGAGGGCAGGGAACCTATATGATCTGGTTTGAGTATAACTAAAAAGGACTAAAGTGGTAAAAATAAAAAGGTGAAGAAGGGGAAATATGTTGGAAGCAGATCTACAAGGATGTAAATTTCTTTCTAAGAGTATGCAACTATGTGGCAGTGAATAGAATGCTGAATCTTGATTCAGGAAGACATTAGTTCATAAGGTGCCTCAGTCACTTATTAGATATGTGACTCTGGACAAGTCATTTAAATATTTTCTGCTTCAGTTTCCTCAGTAGAGAATTAAAATAGTTACAGTACCTATCTCCCAAGGTTGCTGAGATAATTTTAGTAAAGTGCCTGACAGATTGTAAATACCATCTAAATGCTGTTTTTGTTGTTGTTAATAATGCTAATAATTTTAGTATCTTCTCTTTTTTTGATAAAATACTGGGGAGCCACTGAAGATTTGGTGGCAAGAAAATTCAAGAAAGTGAAAGCTCAAGAAAATCTGTGTAAAGTGGTACAGAAGAAGATGGTAGTGTAGATGCAGGAGAACTCTATGGCTCTTACCATAAGCACCTAAAATACCTATAAAATATGATTCTAAATGAATTTTAGAGCTCCAGAACTCATAAAATGACAGAGAAACAAGACTACCACTGAAGGCAGCCCTACAGACAGATGGAAAGTGCTCATCACAGCACTGGGAGAACAGCCCAGCCCCATGTGGTTTTAGCCCCAGTCCATCCAGGAGAAGCCCCAGCTGGAGGTTTCAGGAGAGCAGATCAACAGCAGCTGTGGCAGTTTCCAGACTTACCAACCCATAAGAGCCAAGGACAAAGGGAAAAGGTCAGTGGAACTCAGCTAAATTTTGGGGAGAGGGTCTGACCTACACCCTCCAACACTAGAAGCAGTCTGAAGTAGCAGCCCTGCAGTCACCTCCACATAGCTGCTTCAGAGCTCTCTGCCTGCAGATTACAGGGGGGCCAAGCAATCGTTCAGAGGTTAAGTGCTCTTGCTTTGAGGTGCCTGGATCAGAATCACAGTCTTGGATGGTAGTCTTTAGGTACGTGACCAGTGAAAAAAGCTGGTGGGGGCTGCAGGGATGGTGGTGGCCTCCTAATAGCTCCAGCAACTGCAAAAACCAACAGAGCTTTTCGCTCTGAATGCAGACTTCTACTGTACCCAAAAGTCAAATGACTGACTGGCAACATGAGCAGGCACAGGAAGCAAAGCACGTTCAGCAATCCAACTTTAGATTCCTTTTTTGGGGACAAAAAGATCAAAGCATGGAACAGGAGGAAGACAACACAGTCAGAACTCATACAGCAAAACCTTCCAAGAAACATGAAGACTTCCTACAAGCCATAGAGCAACTTAAGATGGATTTTGAAAAGCAAATTAGAGAAGTGGAGGAAAAATTGGAAAGAGAAATGAGAATGATGCAAGAAAATCATGAAAATAGAGTCAACAACCTGACTAAAGAAAACAATACCTTAGAAAATAGATTAACTCAAATGGCAAAAGAGGCCCAAAAAGCTAATAAGGAGAAGAATGCCTTAAAAAGTCAAATTTGCAAGATGGAAAAAGAATCTCAAAAGCTTTCTGAAGAGAATAATTCCTTCAGAATTAGAGTGGAGCAAATGGAAACAAATGACTTCACGAGAAATCAAGATACTATTAAGCAGAGGAAAAGAAATGAAAAAAATAGAAGGCAATGTGAAATATCTCCTTGAAGAAACCACTGACCTGGAAAAAGATCCAGAAGAGACAATTTAAAAATTATTGGACTACCTGAAAGCCATGACCAAAAAAAGAACTTAGAAAGCATCCTTCAAGAAATTCTCAAGGAAAACTGTCCTGATATTTTAGAAACAGAGGGCAAAATAGAACTTGAAAGAATTCACCAATCACCTCTTGAAAAAGACCCCCAAAAGAAAACTAGGAATGTTATAGCCAGGTTCTAGAGTCCCCAAACCAAGGAGAAAATATTACAAGCTGCCAAGAGGAAGCAATTTGAGTACTGTGGAAACACTATTAGGATAACCCAGCATCTAGAAGTTTCTATATTAAGGGATGAAAGGGCCTGAAATATGATATCCCAGAGATCAAGGGAGCTAGGATTGAAACCAAGAGTCACTTACCTGGAAAATTTGAGTATAATATTTCATGGGAAAATATGGTCATTCAATGAGGTAGAGGCCTTTCAAACACTCTTGCTAAGAAAACCAGAAGTAAAAAGAAAATTTGACACTAACACAAGAAGCATGAGAAGGTAAACATGGAAAAGAAATCATAAGGAACTTAGCAAAGGTGAACTATTTACATGCTAACATGGAAAAATGATAATTGTAACTTATGAAACTTTTCTCGGTATGGGGATAGGGGAAGGGAAGGGAATACAAATGTGTGTGTGTGTGTGTGTGTATATATATATATATACATATATACATATATATATATATATATATATATATATATATATACGTGTGTGTGTATACATACACTTACGTCTTTATAGGGTTTTTATATGCATACAAGCACATATCTGAGTATGTGTATATATGATTACATGGAGGGCACAGGATCAATTGAATAGGAAGGGACGATACTGTGAAAGGTGAAAGTCTGAGGTGGGAGAGGATTAGAATGAGAGGAGACAGGGAGAGACAGAACAGGGTTCATCATCTCATATAGAAGAGGCAAGGGATAATTGTTTCAATGGAGGGGAAAAACAGGAAGGCAAAAGGGAAAGGGTCAACCTTACTGTCATTGAATTTGGCTTGGGGAAGGAATGACATAAACTGTAAACTGGATATCTTGTCACACAGGAGAGTAGGGTTGATGGGGATGAGAGATGGGATGATGGAGAGAATGGCAGGCTGGGGGGATGGTTGTTGGAAGCACATACTTCTGTAAAGTGACAGGGACAAAGTAGAGAATAGAAGAACAGGAGGGTGGGATGGAATGGAGGGAAATACCATCAGTGTTACACAATATGTTCATTGTGGAGATGTTCTGTGTAACTATATATGTATGGCCTGTATTGAGTTGCTTGTCTTTCCAGTGGGAGTGGGTGACAAGGGAGAAAGGGAAAGGATCTAGAATTTAAAGTTCTAAAATCATATGTTAAATATATATATATATATATATATATATATATATATATATATATATACACACACACACATATATATACCTATATAATTATTATTATTATTATTTACATGCAACTGGGAAATATGACATACAGGTGCTGGAATAGGGAGATCCATCTTGCTCTACCAGAAAGTCAGATGGGTAATGGGGGAGGATATAGGAGAGAGCAGATTGGGGGAGGGTGTATAAAGTGGGATCGCTGTTTTGGGGCAGTGGGTAGGGGAAAGATGGGGAGAAAATTTGCAACTCAAAATCTTGTGGAAATCAATGACATAAACCAAAAATAAACAAAAGTTAATTTAAAAAAATAAAGTGGTGCAGAAAGTATATTGGAAAGATGAGAGTTAAGAAGAAAAAGGAATTAGGAAGCTAGAATCACATACCCAAAGAAAGATAGTGAGGTCCTTTCTTTACATGGTGGCTTTGCATGTCCAGAGAAAGGAATAAATGTAAGATGCTGCATAAATATAATCAACAGGGACAATTTGGATTTGAAAGGTGAGTGTGAGGCAAATGGCAAAATCAAAGCTGACCCTCTGGTTATGAAATGAGATGATTGAAAGCACGATGAGATACCCTCGTGAAGGTTCAGGAAGTTTGGAGAAGGCACCAGTTTAGGGAAGATACTTGAGTTCCATTTCAAATATACTGAGTTCGAGCTGCTGATGAGGCATCCAGCTAGAGATGTCCAGGTGGCTGGCATTTAGAAAGGCAGGACCAGAGTTCAGGAGGGATATTGGTATTGGAAACAATCTGATCTAAGTAAAATTTTCCCCCTTTAAAAAGTAACAATTCAAAATAAATAACACTTCACTTTGCTTTGTTCTCAATCAGGTAAACATAGATATGAGGAGTATGGTGTATGATTGCTTCTGCTCAGTTAAAATAATGAAGAACAGACTTTCAATGATCTTACTCTCTTCGCCAGGTCTTAAAAGGAGTTACACCTTTTGATCACCTTATTTTTTTAAAGATGATAATTTAAACAGTGTAGCATGGATTATTTATAACTTTATATGTTTGTTTTAATCTAGTACACATGTAGGTTCATATTTGAAATATTTGACACTTTGCATATTTTTTTCTCTGAAACTGGATTATCTACAATAGTGTAAGTTCTTTTCTTTTCTTAGTAATGGTTCTCTAGGGAGAGGCATGTGGCACAATGAATAGAGTACCAGCCCTGGAGTCAGGAGGACCTGAGTTCAAATGTGGCCTCAGACAACTTAACATTTACTAGCTATGTGACCTTGGGCAAGTCACTTAACCCCAATTGTCCTGTCTTCCTCCATCAAAAAAGAAAAAAAATAATGGTTCTCTTTGCTCTACTAAACGTTGTATTTTTCATTTTTGTTTTTGTTTTTTTTTTAATGAATGGCCTCCAGTGATTTCCATAATTTTTATTGTTTCATGAAGATGAGGACTTTGCTTCTTCCCTTAGTTACATTGGTACAGTATATTGTGGGTCACTACAGAACAATGAAAATGTTCTGAGGGATTTACTCAGAAAACTAGGCCAGCTCCTCTGAGCTTAGCAGTCAATAACCTCTTAGAATCAGTACGTGCTCTACTCCCTGGGTGAGTGCGTGCTACATAGTATTGTGTGATCTTACATTATTCTATTCCAGGAATTAGACAATGGGAAAAGAAAAAGTGAATCAGGACTTATATTCATAGAACTATATGATCACAGATTTAAAGTAGTAAAAGACCTTGGAGATTAGTGAGTTCAATGTTTAATAACTATTTCAATCTCCAATAGCCATTTCAATTTAACTGGTTCTTTTTACAATCTTGTGTATTTTCTTTTATGCATTTAAAAACATTTTGCTTGGTTGTCTGCCTTTTTGGTCATTCTTTGTATACATGATACTTTAAACAGTACCTGGCATATAGAAAGTACTTAAAAAGCATTAACTGACGACATACTGATATCAAAGAATATTGAGAGTTGTTTTTTGCGGTCTGGGGGAAGAGAATAAAATGCCATTACGAATGGCCTGTATTTAGTAACGTAAGAGGCAAGATCTTGAGTTGAAAGGGAGGAACTAGGGTCTGGTAAGAGAATTGACAAGAGTAGGTTTGGAGCTGGGTAATAGAAATGAGAGGCAGCTAGATGGCTAAGTAAGTAAAGCACTGACCCTTCAGGTGCAAAGACCTGAGTTCACAATGGACCTCAGACATTTGCTAACTTCATGACCTTGAGCAAGTTGTTTAATCTCTGTTCGAATTAATCCATTGGAGAATGAAATCGAAAACCACTCCACTATATTTGCCATGAAAATCTCATAGACAGTATTAGCAGATGCACAAGAGTTAGACAAAACAGAACAACAATTGGAATGCAGTATTTCTGAGGACTTTATCTTCTTAAAAGCTGTTTTCACCCTGTGTTCTTGTGACACATCTCTCTCTCACTTCTTCTACTTGTCTTATCATTCCTCCACTTCCTTTGCTTGACCTCTTCCAATTGAAAACTTCTGTTATTCTGTGATCCTTATTGATATTTAGCCCTATCTGATTTCATGCTATGAGATTTGACCTATCATTCTGTTCTGTCAAGATGTTCTTACATCATGACACCATTATCTAACATGGGACCCCTGCCCTTCAGGATAGTCTCATTTGCAGATTCCATAAATGTCCCATTTATACCTTGATCCACGTCATTTATGATTTAAAAAGCACAAAGCCAAGGATCAATTCTTAAAATCTCATCCCTTCAAAAGATATTGGAGTTGATATTAACTGATTAACAGCTATGCTTTGGATCTAGTCATTTAGTTAGTTGTGAATCTACCTAAATGAACAATTATCTAGTCCACATCTTTCCATCTGATCCATACACAGTTGGTCAGTTCATGATATTTTTTGAGTGCTTCGTATTGAATAAGAATTATTCAAGGTATTGTGGATATAACTACAAAAAAGGAAGCAAACTCTACTTACAAGGAACTTTGCATTCAGGTGGGGGATGTCACAAATACTTATATCAGTATATTCAATATAAGTATAAAGGGAATGATATAAGTATACACAGTACACTTAATTGCATGTCATTTGACAGGATACTGGAAGTTTTGGAGACCAAGAAAGACTTCCTGAAGAAAAGGTGTTTGAGTTGTATCTTAAATGATAGAATTGGTGACCTGGTAAGGATAGTTCTTCTGTGACAATGAGAAGATGGAGAGAATTGATGATAACATTGAGTAGTTTTAAGGAATGGATGAGGGAGGCTGAGAGACCTCTCACTAGTGCCAATTGTCTCTGTGAGGCAGATATCACATCATCAACTATAAAATGAATTATGTGTGAGGAAGGGAGGAATGTGATTGAGGAAAATAAGAAAAAATGAATGTTTTAAGGAGAAAGAAAATAAAGAATAGATAAAAGCAACATAAAATATTACAGAATGGCTATGCGAGCCCATCTGAGATTAGACGCTATTAATTTTAGTGACTTCATATTAATGATTTCCCGCAGTGAATTTTGCTGTCCTAGGTAAGCAGTGGTAAAATAGATTAATGGGGTTACCCATGTGATGAAGATTGGAAAGATAATTTCTTTCTTTCATTTTTTTAAATATGAATCTTTTTATACAAAATGACATAAGAAAATATTTTAGATAATTTCACATATATGAAGTATCTCAGATTGCTTGTCATCTCAGGGACAGGAGAAGGGAGGGGAAAAGGGAGAAGAATTTGGAACTCAAAACTTTTTAAAAAGTTAAGAAAATTGCTTTAAGATGCAATTGAGGAAAAATAAAATCTCATACAAAGTGTTAAAAAAAAAGATTTGGGGGGTAGGAAAGAACTAACAGGAAGTCATTAATACAACAATAAAATGGCAGACCATGGAGCAAAGATAGGTTGTGGAACCCTAAATTAAGCCAATGTGATATTAGTGGATGAAGGGAGAGAATATTGATTAGACAATGGTTTAGGGATCATGTTAATAACTAAGAACACATTTTTGTGAGGAGGGTGGAAGAGAGGGAAAGTAAACTGTGGTCAAAAATTTCATTTTTAGGTTTCTATATCAGAGATGGTCATAATTTTAAAGATACGGTGATGTCTGTGATACTTATGGTAATGTACCAATAAATTGAAAAGGGCTTCACTGGAGTTGCATAGGATTGTTTTAGGGGTGTTATGGGAATCTGAAGATCTTCCCTGCCCCTAGGCCCTTTGCTAAAGTGGCTACGTGACCCTGAGGACCCTTGGATATTTGAAAGTATACTCTGTTCCCTAATAGGCTGAATGTGGTCATGTGGAGCCTGTGGCGCCAGGCTTGTTTTCCAGGAATGCCCGTGCCTTGTAGCTTTGTGATTGGGCAGTGGGTCTA
>JAQQSU010016926.1:0-10819 GCA_028627135.1 Pseudochirops cupreus | reverse complement strand
ACACCTCAGCCAATCCCCTTCTTCCACATCAACAGGGGAGTTCATGCCTTCTCAACAATGGGACAGGGTTTGCCCCTTCCACACTTAGCACTTAGTACTAAGTGCTAAGTATCCTGCTAAACAGATTACTATTACAGTGTTTAATTAGGCATATTTAATTTGTTCTTTTTCTATTTTTTTTAGTTGAATCCCACATCTGTTGATCTGTTCTTTCTTTTATTGATATATGCATGTGCAGATATAATTTTCCCCCTAAGTACTGCTTTGGCTGCATTCCACACATTTTGGAGATTTTTTCATTGTTGTTATCTTTCATGAAATTATTGATTATTTCTGTGATTTGTTTTTTGACCAACCCGTTCTTTAGAATTAGATTTAATTTCCAAATAGATTTTAACTTATGACTCTACAACCCTTTGTTAAATGTAATTTTATTGAGTTATTTAATATTTCTCCTTTTCTGCATTTGGTTGTAAGGTTTTTAAGCCCTAATGCTTGGTCAGTTTTATGTGATGGTACCAAGTACAAGTGCCAAAAAGGTATACTTCTTTCTATTCCCATTCAGTTTTATCTTGAGGTCTATCATTTCTCACTTTTATAAAATTCTATAAATCTCCATACCTTTTATTTATTTTTTTTAATTTTATGGGCAGATTTATCTAGTTCTGAGATAAGAAAATTGAGACACCTCACTAATATAATTTTACTGCTTCTTTCTTCCCATAATTCATTTAACTTATCTTTTAAGAAATTGAATGCTCACTCATTTGGTGCACATATGTTTTGTATTGAGATTACTTCATTTTCTTTGGTGTCTTTAACAAAATGTAGTTTTCCAGTTATCTGTTAATGAGGTTCATTTTTACTCTTGCTTTGACTAAGATCATGATTTTTACCCCTGTCTTTTACTTCAGCTGAGGCACAATAGATTCTGCCCCAACTCCTTCTTTTAACTCTCTCTCTATCTCTCTGTTTCAAGTATATTTCTTGGACAGTTCTATTTTATGGATTAATTCATCTTATTCACATTCACAATAAAGGTCACAGACTGTGAAGATATGAATAGGCATTTTTCAGAGGAAGAAATTAAAGATATCTACAAACATACAAAATATGCTCTAAATCACTATTGATCAGAGCAATGCAAATCAAAACAACTCTTATGTACCACATCTTACCAGTAATATTGGCTAACATGACAAAACAGGAAAATTATAAATGCTGGAGAAGATGTGGGAAAACTAATGCATTGATGGTGGAGTTATGAACTGATCCAGCCATTCTGGAGAGCTATTTGTAACTATGCACAGAGGGCTATAAAAATGTGCATGCCCTTTGATCCAGCAATACCACTTCTAGGGCTGTATCCCAAAGAGATCACTCAAGTGGGAAAAGGACCTGTATCTACAAAAAATATTTATAGCAGCTCTTTTTCTGGTGGCAAAGAATTGGAAATCAAGGGGATGCCCATCAATTGGGCAATGACTTAACAAGTTGTGGTATATGAATATAATGGAATATTATTGTGGTGTAAGAAATGAGGAGCAAATGGATTTCCTAATAACATGGAGAGACTTATATCAATTGATGCTGAGTGAGGAGAGCAGAACCAGGAGAACATCATTATCTGTGGTGACTGACTTTGATAGACTGGGCTCATCTGGCAATACAAGGTTATAAGATGACTCCAGAGGACTCAGGATGGAAAAGCCTATTCACATCCATCAAAAGAATCATGGAGTCCAAATGCAGATTGAAGCAAACCACTTTCTCTCTTTTGTGTTTTGTTTTGTTTTGTTTCTTCTTCTTTACAGCTTGACTAATGTTTAATGTGAAGGTATATGTAGAACCTATATCAGATTGTATGCAGTGATGGGGAGGGCAGGGGTGTAAAAGGGTGGGAGAAAATTTGGAACTCAACTTGTGGTACTGACTGTTGTAAACTAATATTAAATAAATAAAAATAATAATATTTAAAAAGAATACAAACTGTGAATCTTCTTAATGCCATTTTCTTGAAGTATTTTCTCTTTGATATGGGACCTCTGATATTTGGCTATGATATTGCTAGGAATTTTCATTTTGGGATATCTTTCAGGAAGTGATTAGTGGATTCTTTCAATCTCTGTTTTACCTTCTGTTCCCACAATATCAGTGATGAGGTTCAGGCTCTGGGAACCCCCTTGAACTGTGATTGAATCTTCCCATTTGATGAGGCATTTGCATGAGGCCATCAGCTTTTCATTGTGGCTCTGCTCAGACCTCTGTTACTAGCCTAGACCTTCATTGTTCATCTACTTCCCACCCTTGAACCTGTCAAAATATCAATCCACCCTTGAACTGGCCTAGCCCACCACTGTCTGTTGGCTCCAGGTAGCCTCCAGCCTCCAACTTCCCACCCTTAATCAGTCATTACCTCATTAACTGCTTCTGAAGATCCTCCCCAAACTTCTCCTCTAGACCACCCCTAGAGTCCTCCCACAATTTTTCTGTATATGACCCCATCTCCCCTTCCTATACCCCCGTCCTGTGTGTGAGAGCACCAGAGAATGACCTAGCACAGACTTGCTCTGGCTTGCTTCTCCAATGCAAGCATCACAGATACTGAGGCTCTCTACACAATATAGTGGACTTTTAATAAGCTTTGCTTTTCTTTGGCTGAGAGAAGACTTGAGTGGAATTCATTTGGTAAGACCCACTGTGTTGGCATTTTGGGCTCTTGAGCAACCCTAACCCTAATCACCTCATCAGGACCTTTTTTCTTTATAATTTCCCAAAATATGGTTTCTAGGGTCTTTCTTTGATCATTACTTTCAGGTAATCTAGTAATTTTTACATCATCTTTTTTTCATCAGTTTTCCAAGTCAATTATTTTTCTGATAAGATAAATTTTCTTCTTTTTTTTCATTCTTTTTACTGTGTTTTATTGTTTCTTTATGTCTTATGTAGTCATTAGCTTTCTAGAAAATATTTTCTTTGTTGATCTTTTGTGCGTTTTTAAAATTTGAATATTTCTACTTTTTAAGGAGTTATTTCCTTCATTAAAGTTTTGTACTTCTTTTAACATTAAGGATTTATTTTTTTTCTTCTCCTTTTTTGTGCCTCTTTTATTAAGCTTTTACTTACCTTCATAATTTTCTCCTTGTCTCTCATTCCTTTACCCACTTTTCTGCCACTACTCTTATTTGATATTGAAAATTAGTTTTAATTCTGGCAGGAATTCTTATTGGATTTGTATACAATTCCATTTATTTTTTTCTTTGAAGCTTTATTGGTAGTTTTTCAGAAGTAATTTTCTTCTTATAAGTTTGTGATCTGCCCTATCACCGTAATAGCCTTTTATGTTCAGGGTTTGTTGTTGTTGTTATTTGCTCTTTTTTCATTGTATTTCTTGTCTTTGAACTTTATCTTAATGTTGGGCTTTTCTCATGGAGTGGGAAGGGTGTGCTATCTCAAGTATCAATCTTTTTTGCACTTCTGTTTTCAGGGCAAGATCTGTGGGTTTGCAAATTTTTAGTGCCTTAAAGGTGATCTGATCTGGGGAGAGGTTTGGTAACTGCACTGCTCATATGCTTTCTAGTCCTTACCCTGGAAGATTCCTAATCCCTTGTGCCTGGAAGTAATGTTGCTTTTCATGTCCCCTGCTCCCTTAGGACCAGAAGCAATAATGCTCCTTCTGGGCTCCTGCTCCCTCATGACCAAAAGTCATCTCCTTGCCCTTGAACCCAGAATTTGATATATAGCAAGAATTACTAAACTGTATCTGACCTTAACCCACTGCTAGCATAGGAGTCCCTCATAATCTCTTTCTGAATAGTTTCCTTTATTTTCTCTGTCTAGAGCTCCCAAAGCTGCTGTTGATTCTGTTGACAACCCCTGGTGTCATAACTTTTCTTGCCACTGTGCATGCCTTGGGTCAACCTCCAAACTCTTGCCATAGATCTCTCCTTCTGACTTTTGGAGTTATCTTAGACTAGAAGGATGTTTCACTTTAACCTTTTGTTTACTGTTAC
The DNA here is from genome assembly GCA_028627135.1 of Pseudochirops cupreus. Taxonomy (NCBI): domain Eukaryota; kingdom Metazoa; phylum Chordata; class Mammalia; order Diprotodontia; family Pseudocheiridae; genus Pseudochirops; species Pseudochirops cupreus. The sequence goes on along the minus strand of JAQQSU010016926.1, from coordinate 6,806 downwards.
TCTCAATAATTTTATTTGAGGCATTATTTTAAAGTTGTTTGAAAAGGAATGTTTGAGAGCTCATGTAAATGCTTTCTCTACCATCTTGACTTTGTCCCCCCAAATTTTTAATTGCTATATTAACTAATTCTATGAATTTCCCATATACATTCTTCCTTAAAGCATATTATTCCTGTACATGTATATATCACAGTTTAATTAACCATCCTATACATAGTTGTTGTTGTTGTTTTTCAGTTTTCTAACTCTTTATATATATATATATAGATAGATAGATAGATATAGATATATATAGATATATTTAATAAAATCATTAACACAAAATGTACGGCTTTGGATATTCCACTTGTAGGACTTTTTTTTTTTTAATCTGCTTGGGGAATGTGTCCTATATTGTTATTGCTGAGCTAAAAGGCCATAAAACTTTTAGTAACATATAATAGCAAATTATTTCCTTGAATAGTTGATCCAATCCAGAAATTTTAAAATGATGTATTAATGTGCTTATTTTCAAATAGTGTTGGGGTTTAGTCTCTGCCCACCCAGGGATGCCAAAAACCATTACAGTTTCATGATGTATTGTGGTGCAACAGTCTCAAAGAAATTGATCAGACCACCTCTAATTCAAGTATAGGCATTTATTGAGATTGACACCTTTCATGAAGTGGGCTAAGTTCCAAGAGGAACTGGCAACTTCAGAGAAAGCAAGCTGGACTTTTATAGTGTAAGGATACAATGACATAACAGAAATTATGAATATTAAAAAGCCAAGAGGGGTTTGTTATGGGATTGAGTAATAGAGGAGGAGTCCCAACTACAGTGGAACTGTGCATGTGATTACCCACAACACATATAGAAAAACACATTTAGGGGGATATGTATGTATGATAATGATATTATAAAAAGTCTCTATATCATAAGTTCACTCTAGGTCAGTTCTTTTGTATTACTGTACAAGTGCCTACTTAGAGAAAGTTCCTTCTATTGTTTTGGGGTCTAAATCCTACTTGTGCATCCTGTTGGTGCTACTTTTTGATTGGCTGAGTTTTGTGGCCCTGTCTGAGTTTAGAAGGATGTGGTTGTGGTTGAGTGCATGGACACACCTGTTGCTTCTGTGGGAAATATGAGGAATGGGTCTGGAGGCTGGGATCCCATCACATGTATGTGCCTGCTGTTCTGTATGAAATATGAGTTCATGGACATACCTGTTCTAGTCATCCAGTGAGGAATATATGAAAAAGTTAGAGTATTGAGGACATGTTTCTGGGGGGGTTGGTGAGGGGCTAGGTAGGGGCAGTGGATCTGCTGTTCAATTGGGCCTATAAGAAAGAATATTGGGGATGGGGGGCAGCTTTATTAGGATTCCATCAATAGCACCTCTACAACAGACTATTTCTCAGAGAAAAAAGACAGGAGTTGGTATATGTTAGATAAGTCAAACCATCCTGAATACCATGTCCTTTCAAACCCTCCTAAACACAGTCTGTGACCCAGAGTGCAACAGCCTTGGGAATATTGACACCTTACCATACTAGCATCCTTGCTTCCAGCTCTGTATTGGAAGTCAGAGTTGGGGGAAATAATCCTTATGGAGAAGGAGGCCACCATTCTTGGCATGAACAATAATAAGCAATTGCACTGATGAGATAGTAAGCTCAAGAGCGCTGGGAAGAGCAACAGCTAGGCTTCTTGAGTGTCTGTTGCCCTAATATAAGAAACCAACACATTTATTAACATATATTACATGAAATAAAATGCCTTAGCATCTGCTCTGTTCCTGCATTTGAAGGATCATGCAGTCATTCCTTTTGTCTTTGCTAAATCAGTTGTGAGCTCCTTTAGAATAAGATCTGCCTTATTTTCTCTCTTTTTAACTCCAGCACTTAGAGCATCATTTTGTTCATATAAATATTTAACCAGTGCTTTTTCATTAATTCATTTTGTTATCTTTGTTAATTATGTGGGTGACAGGTAAAATCTAAAAAATATTTTGATTTTGCTTTTGCTTACAATTGCTAATATAAAACTTTTTTTTAATCTGGGTATTAATAAATTATGTTCATTCTTTAAAAACTTCTTATTTCATATCCTTTGACCATTTATCTATTAGTGAGTCTGACATGTTTGTGTCAATTTACTCTGACATTTGGAAATCAGTATTTTATTAGAAATATTTGATGGAAAATTTTTTTTCACCCAGTTTCTCTTCTTATTAAGATTGCATTTTATGTTCCTTTTAAAATATATGTGTTTCCTTCATCTTGGACATTAGCATTGAATGAAAATGTCAATGAAAGAACCTTTTCTTACTATCAATCACAAATTCACAGACAGGCTAGCATCATACACCCTATTCTTCAATGCCAGAGAAAGGTAACTCTGAAAAATAAAACCAAAAAGAAAAAAAAGTAAGGCAGAAGTTTCCTCTGTGTTTGTTTGCCAAAGGTATCAACAGCAAATTGTCCCTGGGCTGCTTATAAATCTTAAGCTCTTATTAAGATGGACTTACAGTGACTAGGACTCGCACTAGACTTACCCCTACCTGAAATAACTAAGGACTTAAAACCAAGTAAGTTGCCGTTCCTGCTGTTGCTATTCTCTGAGGAATAGAGAATCTTTGCTTCTTATTTAATATGCATTAATTTTCAAAGGAATTAGAGGCCAGATGTGGAATCCAGATACTATTAATGATCTTTTACAAAACCATGTTTAAAAAATTACATTTTTCTAGTTGTATAAAATATGTCATCAATGTAGATTTGTTATCTATTTTAAAAAAAAAAAAATCTTAATATTCTTAGATATAAGTGCTTAGTTCCCATGGGTGTGGAGGGAAAGAATATACTGATGGTCAACTCCATATAATTTAGTTTTTAATATGATAATAGAAATCTCTCTATCATAGGGCATTCTGAAATCCCATTATGGTCTGGAGATCACTCTTAGTTGAGATAAGAGGATACTACATTTAGACTAAGAAAAGATCCTAAAGGTCATTAAATCCTACTCCATTGTTTTACAGATGAGGAATCTAAGACCCAGGGAGATTATGTGATTTGCCCTGGATTACCACTAGTAATTGGTAAAGATAACTTAAGTGTTATTTCCATTTCCATTATTATAGTTGTCATATATATATATATATATATATATATATATATGTATATATATATGTATATATGTATATGTGATCATTTTATCATTTTTCTTGTTCTTTACATATTCATACAAATTCCATCATGTTTCCTCAACACTGTCCCCTCCCCCCCATTACCTTGTAGTCATTGGGTTTTTTTAGTATTTTGTTTTTTATTAGTTACATGTAAAAAAAAATTAAACATTCATTTTTTTAAACTTTGAGTCCTGAATTCTCTTCCTTCCTCTCTTACCACATCCCCTCATTGAAAAGGCAAACAATTCAATATAGGTTATATGTGTGCAATCATATGAAACATTTCCATAATAGTCATGCTATGGGAAAAATAAAAATAAAAAAAAACTTTAAGAGAAATAAAAAAAGTATGTTTCAATCTGTATTCAGACACCAGTTCTTTCTCTTGAAATGGATAGCATTTTTCATAGTTTTCTTGGATTGTTGTTTTGCTGAGAATATCTAAGTCATTCCGGGCTGATCATCTTATAATATTGCTGTTATTTGAAAGTCTTCTATCTGATAGCTTGTCCATTTTTTTTCCCTTGAAGGATTATACTCAGTTTTGCTGGGTGGATGATTTCTAGGTTGTAATCTTAGCTTTTTTGCCCTCTGGAATATCATATCCCATGCCATCTGATCCTTTAATGGAGAAGTTGCTAAATCTTGTTTTATCCTGACTGTGATCCCACAGTACTTGAATTGATTCTTTCAGGGTGCTTGTAATATTTTCTCCTTTACCTGGAAACTCTGATATTTGACTTTTCTATTTCTGGGAATTTTAATTTTCAGATCTCTTTCAGAAGTTGATTGGTGGATTCTTTCCATTTCTGTTTTACCTTCCATTTCTAGAACATCAGGGCAATTTTCCTTGATAATTCCTTGAAAGATGATGTCTAGGCTCTTTTTTTGATGATGACTTTCAGGTAGTATGATAATTTTAAAATCATCTCTCCTGAATCTATTTTTCAGGTCAGTTGTTTTTTCCAATGAGATATTTAAAATTGTCTTCTATTTTTCATTATTTTGGTTTTCTTTTTATTGCATTTTTTAAAAATTTCGCATAAAGTCATTAGTTTCTGTTTCATCCATTATCACTTTTAAGGAATTATTTTCTTCAGTGAGTTTTTGGATCTTTTGGCAAATTTCATTTGTCCAATTATGGTTTTTAAGGCTTTCTTCTCCTCATTGGCTTTTTGGGCCTCTTTTACCATCTGGTATAGTCTATTTTTAAGGTGTTATTTTCTTCAGTATTTCTTTGTGCCTCCTTTACTAAGCTGTTGACTTTTAAAGATTTTCTTGCATCACTTTCTGATTATAGAAAGTTACTATGGTGACAAGTTAAAAACACATACTCAGAAGACAACAAAGTCAAAGCTCTTACAAACAAGGACTCCAAGAAAAATATGGATTGGTCTCAGGCCATGGAAGAGCAAAAAAAGGATTTTGAAAATCAAGTAGGGGAGATAGAGAAAAATTGGGAAAAGAAATGAGAGTGATGGATTTGGTCAGGTTTTCAAAATTTTTTTATGTTTATCCATTTACTAATTCATCTTGCTAGTATTCATTAAACATCTTCTGTTAATATTACTATTGTAGGTCATAGATCTTAACTTGTGATCTTTGACCTTTTTACTATCCTAATATTTTGATAACTAAATTTCAATATAATTAGTTTACTTTTTAATTCTTTTATTTTATTTACTTTCACATATTCTCAGAATACTTCCATGGATTTTGTTGGATTCCCAAAGGAGTCCATGAAACAAAGAAACAAACATATATTAAGAACATTTTTCCAAACTCCATGGCTAGGTTCCTGTTGTCATACTACTCAAAGGGAGTAAATGCATCTGCTGTGGTTATGGTTAGGGTTGCTCTGGAGACCCCAAAATACCAACATGCCAGGTCCTGCCAAATGAATTCAACTCAAGTCTTCTCAGCCAAAGAAAAGCATAGGTTATTCAAAGTTAGCCTGTATTGGACACTGAGCAAGTCTGTGCTAGAAAATTCTATGGCACTCACACACATGGGGGCAAGAAGGGATCTTATATACAGAAAGGTTGTGGGAGGAATCTAGGGGTGGTCTGGAAGAGAAGTTTGGGGAAGGTCTTCCAGAAGAGTTAATGAGGTCAATGAATGATTAAGGGTGGGAAGTTGTTGGAGGCTACAACTGTTGGCTGGAGCCAACAGACAATGTTGGGCTAGGCCAGTTCAGAGGTGGATTGATATTTTGATAAGCTCAAGTGTGAAAAGTAGATGGACAGTGGAGGGCTAGGTTAGTAACAGAGGTCTGGGCAGAGCCACAATGAAAAGCTTATGGCCTTTGCAAATGGCTCATCAAGTGGGAAGATTCAGTCAGAGTTCTATGGGTTTCCAAGAGCCTGTACCTCAAAGATTCAAAGAGAGCTCAAGGGAGTTCCCAGAGCCAGCACCTCATCACATCCACATAGATAATTCTAATAATGTATTAGAATTTTATAAGGAATAGTACAAAAGTTCTACATGGAAAGTAGAAGCATAGAGTTAGTAGAGTTCAGTTAAAGGTAAGGTCACTTATAGCTGAAAAGATCAACATAACCTTCATGGAGGAAATGGCCTTCAAAAAATCTGTAAGAATGACTAATAGGTAGAAACAATATTAAGATCTTGAACAATCACAATGCCAATGGGAAAGCATAAGAATAAAAGTAACAGTTTCCTTTGGGTTGATGAGGCTTTCAGAAATAATCAGGTCAGAAACCATTCAATGATGGCTTTTATTATAGTGAAGAGAAAGCAAAAGGCTCAACTTAAAGCATTCAGAGTGTGGTTTATAGGCTAACAGAGGCAAAGAAAGAGGGACTCAAGGCAGAGGATAACTTCTATCTTTACTCAGAATACAACTTTATCTCAGTTAGTGAAGGAATCATGTTATCAGTCCCTTTAGTACTAAACACTTAAGGTCAGTGCCAGAGGTGAATGAGATTGAGAGGGGGAAAGAGGTTATGATTAACAATGGTCCTTAGAAAGGCTGTCAACAGGCTTGCCCCTCCTGTCTTCTCCAAGTTTTCTGTCAGTCTTACTAGGGAATTTGTGGGCATTTGGGTTCTATAACTATAACAATCAAGAAAGCTCAGCAATTAATGCAAGTTTTGGCTTCTTATGGAGTTGAAAAAAAAAATTCTAGTTTTCCACTCAGCTGAGGTACCAGAAATACAGGACCTAACCCTGATCAACAAACATCTACTCCCATCTCTAACTTAATAAATGGGGAACAGTTTGTAAGAAGTTAGTACCAGTAAATAATAGGTTTTATTTTAAGCATGTGGTCTTCATGGTACAGAGAAACAGAGGTAAGGAAAGTTGATATGGAAACATAGAAAAAGAATTACTCTTGGAAAATGTACATAATATTAACAGACAATATGGAGAACTTTAGGAAGAATATGAGACTTCATGAAGGGAGAATCAGTAGGACATAATGAAATGGAATCAGTGTGGCCAAGGGAAAATAATCAAATATGAATTAAAGACCTTTAATATATAACACTGAAATTATGTTGTTTACAGAGAATTCACAGGAAAGTATGAGATTTTCATGGAAGCAATTATCAAGAAGCTAAACAATGATGGCTAAAGAATTTTCACTTTTGGAGTGTATACAATAGAAGAG
>JAQQSU010016925.1:0-10819 GCA_028627135.1 Pseudochirops cupreus | reverse complement strand
GGAAGAATAAAAAAATTCTAACTTCTAGAAATGTTGCTTGTTTCATGAAGGATATTGATTGAGTTCAATAAACACTAACTGCCTTGACTACTGGTGATGCCAAAGTGAACTATGATAAATATTCTACCTCCAAGAAGATTATAATCTAATGGATGAGATGACATAATTATGATACAAGGCAGAATGTGATGAGTGCTCAAAGGTACAATTGTGAACTATGCCAAAGGTAAGGTATAGTCCCATAGCAGTGAGGAACCTGCGGCCTTGAGGTCACATATGACCCTCTAGGTCCTTGGGTGTGGTCTATTGATTGAGTCCAAGTTTTACAGAACAAATCCCCTTATTCAATCAAAGGGCCTTTAAGAGGAAGAGGAAGAAGAGGGAGAGGGAGAGAAAAAAGGAGAGGGAGAGAGAAACAGAGGGGGAGCGGGAGAGAAAAAAGGAAGAGGGAAAGAGAGAGAGAAAGGGAGAGGGAGAGATTTTCATCTCTTTGGAGTGGTTTGTGTAATCTTGTCCAAAGGTTAGCCTGTCAATATCCATCCCATCACTTCTCAATGTGCCTTAGGATTCTCTGATAATGAGTAAAAATTGTGAGGAGAAAAAGTCACATCCTTTGGTGGCCTATTTGGAGCAAAATAACAAACCAGGCTGATTATCTTCTCTATTTGCACTTTGCCACTTGGTGGTCATCAAAAATGTCTCACATCCTTCTATGGCCTCAATTCTCTTCCCTGTGAAATTGGGAGGTGAGGTGACAGTAGATGAAAGAAAAGAAAACAAGGCAATAGAACTCTTGAGCTCTAATGAGAGAAGGGAGTGAGGAGGGATCCTAAAGGATATTCTTGATCAGTCCTCAGAACCTGCTTTAAAGTGTTCCAACTTTCTACTAATGTTTGTAAACAGATGTGATTGTATGCATGTAATTAAATACTGATTTCTGAGCTATACCATAGTGGCATCGCATCATTGGCTGTTCATTGTACCCATTTCTATCCAAAAGAAGGCACTGACACAAGAAAAGTAAAGGGATTCTACTCACGGTCTGGGAAAAGTTCAGCAGTCAGTTGCTCCCTTCCCCTTCACCTCTTATCATGTCTTATTTGGAGTGAACAGCCAGAAATTTTGTTTCTTGAAGCCATCACTCCTGCTCTGAAGACAGGTTCCTGGTCTGAGCTGTCCAGACAAAAGTACTACACAAAGTCAAGCAGGCACACACATGTGGGCATGCACAGCTGTATCTTGACAGACTGGTATTCCTTGGGAATGACTCTAGTAGCAGGGGAGTGGGGAAGGCGGGGCATGGGGTGCAAAGTAGTACATGACTCACATACCAGGTGATGAACACAGACTCTCACAGAAATTACAGGTTTCCCTCTTTGGCAAGGGGCCCAGAAGTGGTAGTGACAGGATCTATAATATTTGGCAAGCTATCATCAACCCTGGCAGAAACTGTCATCAGCCTAAGAAGAGTGGGTTAAGTGTGTCTGAGCAGGAGGGAGAAATTCCAGATTTCTCTAGCATGGCTCTGTCTAGGGTTTAGGCATCCCATTCTTATCAAGCACCTACTCTGTACCAGGCCATGTGTTAGGTGCTGGGAAAGTCCTTGACCTTGAGGAGCTGTATTGATGGAGGACAGAGTGAATGCAACCTTGCACACCATACTTATCTAACTGGTTCCATAACCCTAGATGGTCCTTTCATATTCTCATCCCATCCACCTATCCCACCCAGGCCATGTCTGCTACTTTCCCTCTGCCTCACTCCCGACCCTCACCCCACCCAATGTCCTCCCACTCTTTTCTACATTTTGCTCAGGGCATAGTAAGTAAATCAATTGGTTCTGGTAAGGGCATGTCAACTATCTGCCCTATGGATCGACCCACCATCCCTAAGTCTCTTCCAGACACTCCCTTTGTCTGGCTACCACAGCTCTCTATGTTATTTTCTACTGTTAGAATGTAAGCGCTTTGAGGGCAGGGACTATATCACCTGATTCTTTTGTATCCCCAGTGCTTAGCACAGTGCCTGGCACAATATACATTAGGTGTATATGTAACATACACTTTTACATTCAAAATTGCTACTGAAAAAGTAGTTTTTGTATGGACTCCTCACTCTCCCTTATTCCACATATTCAACCGGTGGCCAAATCTTGTCATTTCTATCTCCACAGTATATTTTGCAATCATCCCTTTTCTACACTCATAACTGAGACCTGGGAAAGACCTAACCTTAAAAAGACCAAGGTCTCCCACTGCATCCAGGGCCATCACCAGTCGTCCTGACCTCTGTCTTGCCCCTGGACCCGGATGACCTTAGAGGAGAATGTGAGGCTGATGATTTTGCCCAGCTCTGCCTTACTTAAATCCAATTCACTTGCAAGTCAAGACATAACCCTCCTGATATCATTGGTCCTCTTCGACAATAACAAAACAATACTTCCATGGCTTCAGTCCTGATTCAGGCTCTAATCACCTCTTCCCTGAACTGCAATGGCCTAATAATGAATCTCCCGGCTTAACACTCAAGGATGGCTACAGACCAAAGGAGATTCTTTTAGTTTCTGCGGTATTCCTGAAGATACTTCCTACCACGTACTCCATAATTTCTGATGAAGGCAGCTTCAGTAGCCCATAGACACTTAATGGTGAGTTTCTTGGTGGTATAGCGGAGTAAGCCCTGGTCATGGAGTAGGAGTTCAAATCTGGCTTTAGACACTTTATAGTTATGTGGCCATAGGCAATCCCTTAAACTCTGTTTGCCTCCATTTCCTCAACTGTAAAGTGGGGATATAGTGCCAACCTCCCATAGTCGTTTTATGAGGACCTAATGAGATAATATTTGTAAAGCAGTTACCAACGGTGTCTGACTAGCTGTAAGAATAAGAATAATAGTTATAATAACTATTATTATCAAAGCAAGTTTCTTTACCTGAAGTGCCTATGAATTTATTTATTTATTTGTTTATTTATTTTTTGCTTTTTGGAGGGCAATTGGGGTTAAACCACTTGCCCAAGGTCACATGGCTAGTAAATATTAAGTGTCTGAGGCTGGATTTGAACTCAGGTCCTCCTGACCCCAGGGCCAGTGCTCTATTCACCACGCCACCTAGCCACCCCAAATTTATTTTTTAATATATTTTGATAACTCTAAAATGGTTTCCATTTTAATTTGTGCATTTAAAAATGCTGTTCTGAGAAGGATCCCCATAGATTTCATCAGATTGCCAAAGGGAGCTCTGATACTAGCTCTGTGATCTTAGATAAGTTACTTCCCCTCTCTGGGCTCCTTGTTCTAATCTCAAGGACAGGGATGATAATATCTTTGCTACCTTCCTAAGCGCAGCTAGGTGGCACAATGGTTAGAGTGCCAGTTCCAGAGTCAGAAAGGCCTGAGTTCAAATTTGAATTCAGACATTACTAGCTGCATGACCTTGGGCAAGTCATTTAACCCTGTTTGCCTCAGTGTCTTCACCAGTAAAATTAGTTGGAGAAGGAAATGGCAAACCACCCCAATATCTTTGCCAAGGAAACCTCACACAGGGTCACAAAGAGTTGGACACAACTGAACAACAACAAAAGTAACTTTCCTCACAGGGTTCTTGTAGCCTCACTATCTAATTATTCTGCCCTCCATAGGATTAGTCTCTAATAAGAAGTTGAGATCAATCTCCTTGTTTGTCAAATCTCTTTGGACCCCTTGCAATAAATCTAAATTTCCCGTTAGTTCAGCCTTAATGACTAAATGGACTTTTAGACTGTAAGATATGATCTTCAAGAGGCACTATTATCTTCCTCTTACAATGTTATTATCTGCCAGAAAATTAGACACCTGGGCTCCTTTAAAAGCCCATTTATTGCTTCCATAGTGAATTCTTTGAGGAGAGAGGTGGATTATTTCCTCTTAATTGTTCTAATTGTTCCAATGGTATCTGCCAACTCAATTTAAGCCAACCCTTTCTTTTCTGTTTTAAAGCATTAACCCATTCCCTTGACCCTCTGATGATTTTACTCCTGACTTTCCCTTTTCCTCTTCTAAGAAATGCCCATGTTTTCTTTGTCTATTCTTGTCACTACCTTAGGTAAGGACTTTTTTTCAACACTTAAGTGGAAGCGAAAGAACATCCACCTATGATTTCCAGCCTTATGTTTTTTACCAATAACTTTCTATATTATTTCAGCCAAATTACTTTCCCCTCTGGGACTTAGTTTCCTCATCTGTCAAATGAAAGGATTGAGCTAAATAATAAGAATAATATTTACCATTTATATAGAACTTTAAAATTTGCTAAGCTCTTTACAGATATTATCTCATTGTATTCTCTTGGTGAAGTGGAGGGAAGAAGACATTTCAAATTCCTTCAAGTTAGCAGGCACATGGGCAGCTACCAGCCTGTGGGCCACCAGAATAATGATAACAGCTAGCATTTACAGAGCACTTTAAGGTTTGTAAAGCACTTTACAAATATTATCTCGTTTGATCCTTACAACACCCCTGGGAAGTAGGTGCAATTATTAGCCCCATTTTACAGATGAGGAAACTGAGACAAACACATGTTAAGTGACTTGCCCAAGGTCACACAGGTAGCATGTCTCAGGTCTTCCTGACTCCACATCTAGGGCTTTATTCACTGTGCCACCCCAGCTGCCTTTAGCTTTTTAATATTCTAGGTCAGTGGTTCTCAACTTTCCTAATGCGCGACTCTTTAATACTCGTATGTGGGCATATCTGCATGTGGGCAGACTCTCCTGGAGACAGATAGAAGAGCAATGTCTTGGTTCCTAAGACCATAGGAAATATGTGTTTTCCGATGGTCTTAGGTGACCCCTGTGAAAGGGTTGTTCGACCCCCAAAGGAGTCGCGACCCACAGGTTGAGAACTGCTATTCTAGGTGCTTCCCAGATCTAAAATTCCTATGATTCTGACTTGATTTTCTGTCCATCTTCCTGAGGTAACAGGAGCCACACAAGGACATAACAATAACCTAACTGTTATCTAATCCAATTCCTCTCCCCAAACTTCTCCCCATTTAACAGATGACACCAATGAGGATTTAAAATCTAGTCTTCAGATTCCAGAGCGAGCATTCTTTCTATGGCACAACACTGCTGCCTGTGCACAGTCAGGTGCCCTGTCCGTTCTCCTGCCGGCGTTACCACGGGATCACCGTGTGAACTTGACACCGTACTGAATAGACTTAATCCCTCACGTACCCCCACAAGACACATTTTCTCTCAAAGAGAAGACTCGAGGTAGCTTTTATTTGGAAAGGAGGTAATGCTTCTGGAGGCACTGACACGTCATTGTACATACAACCTCAAGGAAAGGGGAAGGCCGTAAGTCTGTAATCAGCCATTCACTGGTTACCAGGGCCTCCCTCCCACAGTTTCAGTTATCTAGGCCCCATGACAATAACAACCATAATGATCATAGTAGTAATAGTAACACCGTAGTAGTAGTAGTAGTAGTAGTAGTAGTAGTAGTAGTAGTAGTAGTAGTAGTAGTGGTAGTAGTAGCTACTAGCAACAATAGCCAATCAAGAGGGATTGTGACATATCAGAGACAGAAAGCTGGGTTCAAATCCTACCTTTGATATATACTGGCTAGGTAATCCTGGACTTGAGATTTAACCCCTCAGTGTTCCAGACAACTCTCAAAGACAAGGGACTCTCACCTTTTTGTGTCCTGGACACCTTTGGCAGTCTGATGAAGTCTCTGGACCTTTTCTCAGAATTTTGTTTTTAATTCATCGTTAGGGAAGGCTAGGTGGTACAGTGAATAGAGCATCAGCCCTGGAATCAGGAGGATCTGAGTTCAAATCCAGTCTCAGACACTTGACACTAGCTGTGGGACCTTGGGCAAGTCACTTAATTGCCCTGCCTTCCCCCCTCCAAAAAGCAAAAAACAAAATTCATAGTTGAAGTTTATGCTAAATTTCCATTAAAGTTTGCAGGAGTGTGCTGGAGCCAGTTCATCTGGGCTCCTGAGAGCTGATTGTTAAATTTTTCAGTGTGAGCATTTACACTCCAGAAATCTATAAATGTTACAAATTGGAGTTTGATTTATTATCTAAATTTTTAAAAGTTATGGGGAAAATGTTATTAATGCAGATTAAATTTTAAAGTGTGTCATTCAATTTCAGAGAGGTGGTTGTTAAACATATACTGCCCTAGAGTTTAGTGAAAATTCAAATGTAAATTTTTTTCCACCCAAGTTCATAGATCCTTCAAAATCTATCCATAAACCCCCTTAGGAATCCATGGATCCCAAGTTAAGGACCCCTGCTCTAAGACTACAAGTTTCAGAAAAAAGACTGATCTATATTGGTAGAGTTAGTTTTGGCAAGCAGAAATTCCCCAAACCGATGAAATATAAGCACCTATCTCCTAATAATATTTCAAATTTCTGTAACTACACAACATAGAGAATCATCCTCTCTAAATCTTCATTCTTCTGGACCATTCTGTAGGTATTCAATACCATTCACTCCCATATGGATGCTCTTTTATGGGTTTTACTGACACTACTTTCGTTCTCCTACCTGTCTGGTTGCTCCTTCTCAATCTCCTTTGCTGGACTAAATCTCATGTTCTGCCCTTAACTATAATCTGAGGCTGCATCCAGATCTATAATGGTAGCCCTTATCTCTTTTCCCAACTTTAGACTCATTGCCAACACCAAGCTGGAATTCTCTACCTAGTTGATCAGCAGATATCTCAAACTCAACAAGCCCAAAACACAAATGATTGTCTTTCTCCAAAATTCACCCCTTTTTCTGACTTCCCCAGGGTTATGTGGAAGGGTTATTGGAAAGAAGATTGACTCTGGAGTTATACGGCCTAAATTCAAATTACAACTCAGAGGTTTAGCACTTGTATGATTTTGAATATGTCAATTAACCACCATGGGCCTCAGTGTCCTCATGTGAAAAAGAAGGAGGTTGGACTGGCCTGTGCAGTTCTTTCCAACTGCCTCTAAATCTATGATTGATCCTCTGAACCATAAATTTTACTTTGGAGGAAAACCACTAGCTGCACTGCCATCTAGTGGGAATTCTATAGATTTAAAGAACACCATTCTCTTACTCCACTGGTCTCAGGGGGAAAAATCTTTTGTTAAATGCAATTGCTTTTTATAGAAAGCAATTAAGAGAGACCAGTATTTTCCTTAGATATTGGACTATACCATAAAAGATTATTCTAAATTGAATATAATGAGAACTAAAAAAAAAAAGCCAAGGCAAACACTGACTGGAAGAGAAATGCTTAATGTGAATGGCAGAGAAAGTAGCATCCAGGTTTTCTGTTTATATTCAATTAATAATGATTATTAATAATAATTACTAATTATATTGATCAACCTATTTATTATTAATTGCATGATTAATAACATTAATAGAAAGGTTTCCATGCTAATATGCTACTAAACCAACAAATTTTAAAGTAGTGGTTCTCAACCTTCCTAATGCCGCAACCTTTTAATACAGTTCCTCATGTTGTGGTGACTCCCAACCATAAAATTATTTTCATTGCCACTTCATAACTGTAATTTTGCTACTGTTATGAATTGTAATGTAAATATCTGATATGCAGGATGTATTTAAATTGAACATAACCCACAAGTTGAGAACTGCTGTTTTAAAGGAAGAATGGCATGATGGAAAGAAAGCAGACTGGATATGGAGTCAGGAAGGGCCTGGGCCCAAACCTTGCCTCTGATGCTTTTTGTGTTGTGTGTCCCCAGACAAGTCACTTAACTGCTGAGTGTGTTTTTTCACCTGTGAAGTGGAGCTACCTCATAGGGCTATTGTGAAGAGCAAATTAGATAATTTGTGAATAATTTTATGTAATCAGATGATTTATATAAATGATTTTGTAAACTTTAAAATGTTATAGAAATTTCAGTTGTTAACCTGCACCTTGTCACAGTAGCCAAGGATTCCAAAGTGATGGAGAGAATGTAGCACAGTTCAACCCCCTTAAGCTGCCTCTTGGTGACAACCTCTGTGGCCCTGGACAAATACTTTCACCTCTTCAGGCCTCAGTTTCCTCATCTATAAAATGAAGGAGTGAATTCCTAATCATTTCTGAGGCTTCCTCCAACTCTAAATTCTATGCCCCAACTTGCAAGTTATAATTTGAAAGATGCTTTGTGATAATAACCTAAACAATTATTGGTTGTTACATTATTAGTCCGCTATTACATTTATCATGGGAATGTACAGAGCCTTGGTGAAAAAAAAAAAGGAAGGAAAAACCATTGGTTATAATCCTTCTTTACAACTTGACTAATGTTTAATGTGAAGGTATTTGTAGAACCTATATTGGATAGCATGCGGCCATGGCGGAGAGGGGGGAGGAGAGGGAGCAGGAGAAAATTTGGAACTCAAGAGATTGTGGAACTGAATGTTGTAAACTAAAAGTAAATTAATAAATATTAAAAAAAAAAAAGAAGAAGGAAAAATCAAGGTAGAAAAGAAACGTCCTGAAAGGAGACCTGAACTGGGTCAAAGACAAGTTTTGCCTACTTCATCATTTTGGTTAGGGGAAGAGAAGACCCTGTCATTTAACCTCTTTAGTCCTCAGTTTCCTCATGTGTAAAATGAGAGGGTTGGACTAGATGGTTTCTGAGGTCTCTTTCCAAATCTAACTCTGTGGTTCTTTCAGAAGACGTTGAGGGAGAGGAAGCTTGTCATAAGGAATAACAACTGGGACCTGGGAAAGATCTTAACTTAAAAAGGCCAAGATCTCCCACTCCATCCAGGGTCATCTCCAGTAGTCCTCATCTATATCTGTCCACTAGAGCCAGATGGCTCCAGAGGAGAGAGTGAGGCTGGTAACTTTGCACAACTCTGCCTCACTTAAATCCACTTCACTTACAAGTCAAGACATCACCTCCCTCTTGTCATGGTCTTCTTCCAGAACAAAAGACAAACAAGTGAGCTGATTTCATTTGCGGGAAGACCCAGATTCAAGTCTTACTTCTAATCCACACTGGATATAAGACCCTGTGCAATTCTGTACCATATTTTATAACTTATCATCAAAAGAGAGCTGCCTCAGACGCTGAAAAGGTGTGATTTGCTCATGGTTACACAAAGCTGGGTACATTTCAGGGGCAGGCCTTGAACTAAGCATAAACAGGTCTTGAGGGTCTTCTGGATCTCATTATTAGCCATATATCCACAGTATGATACAGCCACTCAATGGACATTAAAAACATTTTATGAAGTCTTTTTTTTTCAGTTAGTCACTTGCATGAGATGAAAATCAGTAAAACCTAAGTCCCTTTCAGGCAACAACTATTCCATTTCTTTTGTCTGTATTACCAGAGCCTACTACAGTCTTTATATCTCCAGTGTGCCTATGGCACATAAATGCTTGTTGAATAAATAATACTGGTGCCAAAGTATTAAAATTAAACAAGTATATTTTAAATTTAGCAACTTAACACATTTTAGTGTCTTTGTCATTATCCTCAAGCTATTTGTTCATTTTAGTCATGTCTGAGTCTTTAGGATCCCATTCAGGGTTTTCTTAGCTTAGCAAAGAGACTGAAGCAGTTTATCATTTCTTTCTCCAGCTCATTTTATAGATGAGGAAACTGAGGCAAATGGGATTAAGTGACTTGCCTAAGGTCACACAGCTAGTAAGTGTCTGAGGCCATATGATAAGCCTTCCTAACTCCAGTTCTGGCACTTTATCTACTGTGCCACCTACGTTCCCCCTCCCCCGCCCCCAAACTACTAACCTACAATATATTTCTCCTCCCTTTCACAATCAAAATTTTAGAAAAAGCTTGCTACCCTATCTGCCTCCGTTCCTACTCTGAATCACTTTTAGTCCTTCTGCCATCTGCCTTTCAACTTCATCCTTCAACTAAAACTGCTCTCCCCAAAATTACCAATGATCGCTTAATTGCCAAATCAAATGGCCATTTCTAAATCCCAATCATTCTTGACCCTTCTAAAACATTTGATAATGTTGACTATCCTATATCCTCCTGGATACTCCCTCCTTTCTGAGTTGCCATAACACTGATCTCTCTTGAGATTCCTCTTACCTCTCTCTCTGCTTGCTCCTTCTCAATCTCCCCTCCAGGATGTTTAGCCATGTCCTGCCCCCAACTGTGGGCAAATTCAGAGGTTCTACGTTGGACCCTCCTTTCTTTTCTCATTATACTTTCTCTTTGTGACCTCATCAGCTCCTATGAGTTCAATTATCACCTCTCTGCAGGTGATTCCCACAGCCCATATTTATCCCAGCCTTTAACTTTCTCCTGAACTTTAGTCCTGTATCACCAACTGCCCGCTGGAAATCTCCATCATCTATCTCCTCAGCATCTGTTCCCTTCTCTTCAATAACATAGGCACCACCCCAATAAGGCCCCTTGTCACCTCTTGCCTGGATTGTTGCACTAGCCTTATAATTGGTCTCCTAGTCTCAAATCTCTTCCCTTTGTCAATCGATCCTTCACACAGCTGCCAAAGAGATTCCTAAAGTGACCATTTTAATAAACTTCAGTGCTTCCCTATTTCCCATAGGACCAAATTTAACACCGAATTTAAAGTCTTTCACAACCTGGTTCTAATCTAACTTTCCAATCTAAGTAATAATCTAATTCTCCTTTATCCACTTTTCAATCTAACCAAGCCATTTCACACATTATACACCATCTTCCATTTCTGGATTTTTTCCACAAACTGTCAATGTTCTCCCTCCTCATCTCAGCTTCTTAGAATCCCTAGTTTTCTTCAGAGCTCAACTTAAGTAGTGTCTCCTACATAGGCCTTTCTTTTTTTTTATTTTTATTAATAATA
>JAQQSU010016924.1:0-10820 GCA_028627135.1 Pseudochirops cupreus | reverse complement strand
ATTTATACAGCTATGATGACTGAATATATGGAAAACAAAATCCTTGAAATAACTGTTTAATTCTTCTCTTCCTATCCCTTTGCCTACTCCAGTGCATGGCACCTAAACAGTACTGAATAAGTACTTAAACTGACTGAGCAGTTAACTGATTACATTGTTTCTTTGACTTTCTGTTGAGTCAGATCATCAGACTTCCCAGTCTTCTCTTTGTTATTCATTTATTTGGGAGCAAAAATATTCTTTTACATTTACATACAATAATTTGTCTAGCCATCACCAGGTTTAAAAAAAAAATAACCCATCTACTTTGTTTGCATTTCTTCACTAACTCTCAAAAAGTACCATTTTTAAAATATTTTGTCATTGCATACACTTTTGACCCAACAAAATCTTTAATGTAGTTTCTTAGTTATTCACATTTTATGTTTCTTTCTTTACAAAATGACTGGCCTTGGTAACACATGAAAAAAATTCAAAATAAAGCATGTTATTAATTTAAAGTACTATTAGACATAGATTGCTTATGGCTCTGATGAACAAAGAAACCTGCACTTGAAAGTCAATGACAGTTTCACATTTTGGAACCATATGTAATAAACCAAAGCAATATTCCTCAAGTTATCCTTCCACTCATTTGAAAAAAAATATATAATTAGTCACTTGTAGCTTCTCTTTTTTCAAGGAAAGCAGTTACTTCATACAACTTGTCCTCTGGCAAAATTGTTTATACATCTTTCACCATTTTTGACATTTCCCTTAACTCCTTTTACAGTCAACATTCGAACAGTTTCTTTTGTAAGTATGAAGTTTTTCTAGTAAATCTATCAACCAATCAATTAATTTTACTGCCTAGTAGATGTCAGGATTTTATAAAAAAGAACACAGAATGGAGGGTAGGACTTGCATTTTATTTCTTTCAATATATTTCTGTTTTTCAATATAACTTTTAAAATAGTCACCAAGAATTAGGAACAATGTTCTAAATATGATCTGACCAATGCAGAGTAGAGAGGTACTATTATAATTTTTGCTACTGCTATCATGGCTCTTTTAATGAGAGAAACAGTTCATCATTTCTAAATATTAGGCTTATGTTCCTATTCACATTCGCTAGTGTGTTCTTCAAAATTTAATGTATGGCCGAAAATTCTTTGCACAGCCTTAGTCTATTCTAACTTAATCACATTTTTTCCAGTCTTATACTTTTTCATGTCTCAACCAGGTAGCCTCTTTTAAAATATACCACCTTAATCAAGATGAGCTATTCTGTTTCTGATTGTTAAATATCAGGTTGACCTCCACAAATTAATATTTTTTCTTTCTGTTGTTTTCTGATTTTTATTTAAATTTCTGAATTATTACTCATTCTTTTCACTTTATCAAGCACCAATCATTTTCAACCAGGTTTACTTGTAGCTGAAAACACATTAAACATATCTAAACAATGATGAGGCTTTAACTGAAAATAGAATTCAAGAAAATTATTTGACATTACAGTCAAAAATAACCTCGAATTAAAATCCATCCTTATGCAACTCTACAATCTTCAAAGATGTATCATTTAAGTCTATCATTTTGGAGGAATGACATAATGTCTTTTTTAATCACTCCTTCTGTAAAATATAATTTTAAAAGCCCATATCTTCTCAGAAGTAGGATGAGAAATGGTTTTATGTAGCAAGAGAAAAGTCTGTGAACAATTTATAAAAAATCACGTAGATAAAAGTCACAGAGTAAGTAGGCATGAATGATCTGTGTTTTGTAATTTTGGAAGGAACATCCACATCAATGAGATTCTCAGCACGTTGATTGGAGTATTGGAATATAAGGAGAAAGTTGATTAAACAACTACTTAGGAAAAAAGGAAAGTGACCTTGTGGGAAGTGAATGAATCACCTATATCAAGAATCCAACTGTGAGGGATGTCCAGAAATTTCTTTCATTGAATAGGATATTTACCAAGATTCCATGGTTGCCTCTAACTCAAACAATATAAAATTCAATACATTTCTTTCTATTCATTATCATTGTTCATATTCACATTTTAATCTCAGGTCTCTAGATGAGACAGTCCTCAGGCATTGCCTTTGGGGAACCACCTCTAATCCCTAGTCATCCCATCCTTTAGAACATTGAGGAAATATCTGAGAAGGAACTTAAGTTATATTTTAAAATGTAAAATACTTTTCACATTGGAGCCACTAGAAAGTGATATCCTTAAAAGTTGATTAAACTAATAATATTTTATTAAAGCATTCTCTAACTCTTCCCAAACCTGAGTATATTTAAAACCTTTTGAAATTACATATCCCTTTGGGATATACAATCCCTTTATAGATTGGACCCAAAGATCTGAGGTACTATACCCATTGCTCTCCCTAGAGTCTCTAATCAAGATCCATGCACATTATTCAAAGGGAGTTCTCCCATAGCCTGGCTTTTATCAATATTATGACTAAGTTCTCTTTCTTCACCCTAAACCATTCAGTCTCTCACCTCCACAATGACCTCCCACTAAAGGATGCATTTTAACATGATATAAGTCTCGTGAACAATGTCTATTTCCTATGCCAAAAAGAAAGCCTGAAAGACCCAAATTCCTTCTAATATACATTGGCAAAGCTCAAGTACTAAGTAATTGTACTTCATAATTACTTTTAAAATCTCAAAGACATTTTCTCCTCTCCCGAAAAGTCTCTATCTTTTGGAAATCCAGGAAAAGAAATTATTTCATCTTTTTTAATAATCATGCTTTCTAAGTTTTAGTAATCACAATGGAGCAGGTGTCAGCAATTCCTTTGCCTTGACTCCCAACTTAGACTGAAATTATGCAAGACTTCTGGATTTTCAAACTCATCATGTCACCATAAAACCTAGATATCTCCATCTTGGGTTGGGTTTTGTTTTTGGGAAGGAAAAAAATACACATACAAAAGAGAAGCAGTTCAAAACCCAGTTTCCAGTTTGTCTAGGCAAGTTCTCAAGACAGCAAGGCACTGAGGTTAGAAGATAAATCAAACTGTCACCTATTCGCCCTTCCTAGGAAGCAACTCAGGATAATCATGACCATGATCCAGAGCCAGAAGGAGAGAGAGCCCTGAATGTGGCATTTCCTTTTAAATATGCATTGAGTCATGAATTCTTCCTATGATAGTCATCAACTAATAAGGAACTGGCCTCATCATCTAGCAGCACCAGGGAACTTCTGTACTGAATCAGGAAGATTTGATCAATAGGAAGCAGGCAGAAATTCTCTTGTGTACATTTTATGCAACTATCATCACATATAACACACCCAAATTTGTATTAGCCCTTTATATGACCCTTTATGTAACCGTTCATTGTCCACCTATAACATCTGTCAAAACCATATGTGACAGTATTAGTTTTTATTTCAATTCAACACTCATACTTGATCATATCACAGAGATATATGCCTTCAAGGTACTTTGAGTATTGAAAAAATCAGAGCCTTATACTGTCTACATTAAAGATAAAAGGTAAGTAAATAGCACATGAAAGATATTATATCAATCCATAATATTAATGTGAATACTTGATCTTCTGAGAACCTCAATTTCACCTTCAAGTTGCACACATTGTGTGAAGGAATTGTCCTAAGTAAATGATCAGTTATAAAGACTAAATAAGATCTAACATTTATGGACTGTATACTCTAGTAGGGATATCTTAAATAAAATAAATATGAAGTACTGTACATTTCAGTTAAGTGGGATATTTGAGTATCAGCTAAAATACTTGCAATTCAATATCCAATGGGAAAAAAAATGTGTGTGTGTGTGTGTGTGTGTGTGTGTGTGTATGTGCGCGCCAGCTTTTTGTCTAAGGATAGTTAAGTGCACTGATATTTGAAACATGAGTAATTCTCTTCAGCATAGCAGTAGGCATGTAATTAGATACCAGATCTGCTTAATAGATGACAATTTAAATTAAATTTCTAGGCTAACATTTAAATGACTCCCTCCCTCCTTTCATGATAATGAGTGTACTTAGAAGACTGGGGAAAAAAATAAAAACAAACCAACAAATGCCTTATATCCAAACAAAAGAGCTATGTAAAAGATGAGATTTCAAAAAAAAAATTTGGTTATGCCAGAAAATGTAGAATTTTCTTGACTTCCTCAATGGCCTGAACAAGATTCCTGACAATTCCATTTTAATAACTACAATGAATAGAATTAGAAAAAAAATGTATTAAAAGACATTGACCTGAAAACCATCGTGTTGAATTAATTTGCTACATTAGCTAATCAGACAGTTGGCAATACCACGATCAAAGAAGATCAGTGAGTTTTAAAGCGGTTGAAGGTAGGAGGAGGAAGAAGTATAAGGCCTGGCCACTATCCAAGAGACCTGTCCAAAATGGGGTGTTTTTAGAAGTAGTCTTAGGAAATGAGAGAGAATATAAAGATATAAAATAAGAATGGGGCCACAAAAAGGGGAACTGAAAATAAATTCCATAATTCACAATTGTGCTTAGGATCCTTACTAAATCATAACAGTATAAACAGTTCCTTAAGGTTAATAACCACAAACTGAAATAGAAGAATTCTCCTGGCAAATATTTTATTCAGATCTTAGTGCCATGATGAGTTTTCCTAAACAGAATCTTTATAGAAAATCAGCAGAAAGGAAAAATACTTTACAGGTATATCTGGGAAAATGCAAAATTAAGTGTGACAGGAAACAGCAGCAAGATATTATACAACTTCAAAGGAAAACATTTTAGTGACAATATAAAATGATTCCTCCTATGATCAGATACTGACATCATTATTTTAGGGAAGGGGGCATTATCTGTAACAAGGATCCAGTATCTTCTGAGTCCTTTCTTAAACAAAGTATTTTAAATCTGTAGAGAAAAAAAAATTTGATCATTGATAAGGACAAGGATGAAGATGATGATAACATGAGAGAGGCACTGATAAACGGGGGAATATCCACCAGGGTGTTGCACAGTAGAAACATTGTGTTCTTTTGTTGATCATTATGATAACTATGAATGTCTGTCTGCAACAATACTGAGATTTTAACTCCACGATTTGAAATATTGTTTTAGAATATCCTAGTTGTGTTTTTGAATATGTGGAGAACAGCAAGAAGATAGGTTTAGTTAGATTTTAACATGCAGATTAGGTCTGGAAATGGAGGCTGGGGGCAATATTGAAGTGTTGCCAAAGTGTGTGTGTGTGTGTGTGTGTGTGTAATATATAGATGTATTTATGTATATATGTATGTATGTGTACATATATGTATGTATATGTGTATATTATACATTATATACACATATATGTGTATGTATATACAAACATATATACACATATACCTGCATATATATGTGTGTGTATATATATATATGTTTGTGTATGTGAATATGCAAACAATGCATATGTGTATATATGTTATCTTCTATAAGGTTATATATTTTCATTCATTTGATTTCCAAGTTAATAAGAGAATACTAGAGTAAGGGGATTCCTTGAATAAGTAAATACCACTATTATATCTTTGTCTTGGGAAAATCACTTTGGCAGGTATATAGAAGAGACATTGGTAAGGGGACTATAGGCAAGGAGAAAAAAGGGCACATTTTAATAGTTGAGGCAAGAATCAGTTAATAAGCACATATTAAACAGCTACTACTCAAGAGACCTTACTTCCCAAGACACTACCTGTCCTCTGAGCAGTAATAGGTATGACCATAAGGTGATCTAGGAAGAATAGATGACTGTGCTGGGGCATTGATGATTTCCCCCACTGAACTTGTTCTGCTCCTATTGTGAATGCCCCGATTGAAATTAAGGTGTAACTTTTGTCTTGGTGTCAATGCCCAGTACAGAAAGAGAAATGTTGGTAGTTTGCATGATGGCAGAAGGAAAAGGGCTGTTGTGTTGGAGCTATACCCTAGAATTAGCTATCACAATGCAGGGAGGAATAACCAATCTTCCTATCCTCTGATTAGGGAGTACAAGTTACTGCAGAGGTAATAATGGGCATGAGTTACTAAATTTATCAAATGGAGTTAAAATCACCTTATGTAGAACCACTTGGCCTAGAGAGAAGTCCTGATACAGCTAAAATCTATAAAAAAGCAATTCCACGTGCATCTTCTATGTGAACTCAACAAACAATATATGGACAAAACAACATTGAACAGATGACTGAGTCATGCATTTTTGCTTTTAGGAGAACAGAAATTCTGGATTACGTCAACATTCCCAGAGATTACAGTAAATTAATCCTTATGGAGCCCATATTTGTTTTATGTGGTTTATGCAAATATGTGGTACAAAACATCAGCAAGCAATGTGACAAAATTGTAGCATCTACCAACTTCCCAAAAAGAATGTCATTCTAGAAGCTCACTATCTTTTATAAACTAATCAAGTCTCATCCCATGAATAGAAAAGCAAAATTTCCTTGAGAATACAATAAACTGTATTGAAACCAGAGGATCATTGCACAAAGCTGTTAAAGCCTATAGGTGCCACTGATTCCTAAAAGGTGAAGAAACAACATCATAGTACATGTTGTTGCATTGAATGCTCAAAATCTCCAAATGTTATCCACTAAACTAGTTCAGAATATAAAGACCTAACTAAAGAAATTAAAACCACATGGTAATAGGAAACACGGAACACATAATCCTTGTTATCATTTCTTATCCTGGAATTATCTAAAAGGATGTATTTGTGATTTTATAAGAAATTGTTATATCTCAATTACATGATCAATTGAACAAAGAAATTATGACAAAAATGCATGAACACAATAGTGTATAGAACATTAAATAAAGAAAACTAATAGGATAGAAATTCTACATATTTTTATCTGAATATCAAAAAGTGAGAATAAGGTAACTATGAAAACAACAGTTGACATTTATATAACACTCTACATCTTTCAAAGCACTTTATAATTATTTCATTTGAGACTCACAAAACTCTACGAATTATAGACATTCTTATGTCCAGTTTAATAATAAAGAAACTGAGACTCAGAGGATGAATAATTTGAAAGTGGTCCCAAAGTTATCATTATAGTTGAGATTAGAACCCAATTATCAGCTTACTACAAGGCCAAATCTCATTCTATTTATCTTTTGGCACTGTGGTTTCATAATCCTGTGCCATATTTTGCATATTAGAAAAAATTATGGGAACCTTTGTAGTATTGATAAATGACAAGTTATTTGTTAATTTGATTTAGAGAATCTTTTTTAAAATCTTTGTAGAGCTAATGTCATCTGCCTCTTGAATATATTTTGACATGAATTTAGGAGACTGGAATCTATCACTTTGGGGAAATTTCTCATCTTTTATTTTTGCACACTAACATTTTCCTATTGATGGATTATGTTATTTAAAGTTATTCTGACCAAAATATACTTGTTCTCAAAAACTATTATATTTAGAATAAAATGCAAACTTTTCAGCCTGGCGTGGAGATTCCTCCACAATCTGAGTCCAATCCAAGTTTCTAGCCTTATTTCATATTACTCTTTTTTATGCACATTATGTTCCAGTCAAATTGCACACTTCATATTCAATTTCCTATCTATCTCCACTTAATCAATTTTCTCTTCTTGGAATGTTTCTTCTTCAAGTCTACTACTTTGAAAACTCACTTTCTTTCAAAGTATTAATTGCTCCCTCATCAATGAAGTCTTCCATCATCTCCATCGACTTCAGAGCTCCTTTCTTGATCTTTCTTGATCCAATTTACATATCTACACATACATGTCTATACACATATATGTATGCATATATATGCATAGATTTAGGAATAGAAATGTATATTTATATCTATCTATCTATCTATCTATCTATCTACCTATCAAACTAATGTTTAATCTCTATACTTACATCATCCTGTTAGAATGAAACTGCCTTGAGGAAAGGGACTGTTTTGTTTTGTCTTAACATTTACAGTTTAGAAGTATGCTAAGGTCTTAAAATAGCCTGAATACATTTGTAGAATGAACCTCAGTTCCTTATGAAATGATGATACTTAGTGCCTTTGAGCACGCCAGGAAAATCTTTATTCATTACTTGAAGGAGAACTTGTAAGTCATTCTGTGGAAGTGGATTTGCTTTATATTTTCCGGTTTAATTTTTCTGTGAAAATCAATATGGATGTGGTTCAGTTACACAAGTAATATGTAAATGCATTGGTTGTTAGACAAAGACAAGACCTTAAAAGTGTCTTCATTTAAACAATATTCATTAAAAATAAAGACAGGTATCCTCTGTCCTTGTTTATGTAACTCTCCCACCATATTTCAAAAGCAGAAGAAAGACACACTTGCCTGAGAGATGATTCATAATTTTGTCTTTTCCATGGGTCTTTATGGTAACATACACACAGCACTCTGGTAATAAGCACTTCTGTCCTTAAATAGGCTAGTCTTAATCTGAAGAATCTGCTTTTTCATTTGAAGACCTTGATAGAATCTGTTAGAGCTTTCATTGCAGCTACACAGGCTTTAAGAATCCATGGTAAGCTCCAGGTAACCTGCAGGTATTTTGGGGTTTACAGTTATTAATTGACAGTTATTAATTTTCTACTTTCATAATGTCTGATGTGATATTGTTACTTAATTGTGTATTTCTTATGGCTCATTCTCAATTGAAAGATCCAAGAAGAGAAAGAGGTTTACCTAAATATTATATTTATACAATTTCGTGAACAGTGCTTTACATGGAGTGGACAAAAATAAAAAGTTCCTTAAATTGAATTGCCTATCTCTTTGTTAAAGAAGAGTTTTTTCAACATTTTGTGTTTGGTTTTGTTTTTCTATTCTATGTGCTTATCATCTCCAGTAAGGTATTTTTCTAAAAAAAAAAAACAAAACGAAACAAAAAAACCATGGATTGAAAGGGTTTCAAAACATAAAACCAAAGTAATTAAAAGCTATGGGAAAACAAGATATTTATCCTCCTGGTCACTCCACATGTGATGGGAATTATCTTATGCAAGGACATTCCTACTATATTTCTTGAAAAATGAAGATAGTAAAGGAAGGCTTACTCAATATATGATCTGTGCTAGAACGAAATCTACAAGATGTCATTGATGACTACATTTAGCCTATTTTTCACTACTTTAACATGACCATTGTAAGTATTCAATGTCCTTGGCAGTCTTCTGTCAGCAATGTATATATGGTAGCTGCTGGAGTGGAGAGTGGAGAGAATTCTAAATTTGAAGTAAAGGGTCCTTGGTTCAAATCTTGTATTCTACTCAGTGTGTAACAAAAATCAAGTCATTAATATTCTCAAGAGACTCAGTTCCATCATTTATAAACTGAGAATAGTAATACTATCACTACCTCCCTCACAAGGTTGATGTGAGAAAAGTGCTTTACAAATCTTAAATGTCTTTACATATTTCTGTGCATCTAAACGTAAAAAGATCCATAACTGTTAACTTGTTCACCCCCCATCTTTAAATTTGAGAAAAAATGAGGCCTAGGAAGACTCATGCTTTCATATATGAAGAACTAGAATGAATTTTAGAGACTAGCACAATTCTTTTATTAAATAGATAAGAAAATTGAGACCAAGAGATATGGTCAAGGTCACAGACAAAGTTGCAGAGGCTAGATTCAAACCCAGGTCATCTAATTCCAAATATTTCCACAGCAACATGTTCTAAGAGAAACAGAAGCAATTATTTTTTTTCTCCTACCTGCAAAACTCTAAATCATACTATTTTCCCGAATCTTTTGGGAGTGTTTTAACTAAAGGACTCTCTTCAGGTCAAATGAATACATTGACAAATGACTTCAGGGGTAACAGA
The DNA here is from genome assembly GCA_028627135.1 of Pseudochirops cupreus. Lineage (NCBI taxonomy): Eukaryota > Metazoa > Chordata > Mammalia > Diprotodontia > Pseudocheiridae > Pseudochirops > Pseudochirops cupreus. The sequence continues at coordinate 998 of JAQQSU010016924.1, read as the reverse complement.
ATGTTTACATTTGAAAGCAGAGCATGGTGCTGAAATCCCATATTAAATGATGTTCCTTGGTCCATGGCAAAGCAATGCTACCAGGCAGAAATCTCAACGGCAATATTTCAGGAGTTGCATGCTAAGAGGAATGCCGGAATCTTTTAAAGTTTTAAAAGCAGTAACAACAGCAAGAACAACAGAAACATCCTCCATAAACAGTTTAGTGCTGAACTCTTTATCTTGGTGAGGAGGAAAGCAACAATGAATTTTAAACAGGCATGACCACACCATCTTCAGGGCAAAAAGCCTGTCAATGTGCAATCTGAAAATAGTGCAATCAGGCGCATTGAAAATTCAGCAATTTCCCCCACTTTCCCCCCGAAGAATGAATGTCTTTCTGACAAGCAAATTCTATGCTTTATTTTAGCCTTATGTTTTGTTTTTATAGGGACTTTGTATATATCATGGAAAATATTAATGAAATATGATTGATTTTATGTTGAAATCCTAACAATATTTTGCTGTACATAAACTCTGCAAACTGTGGGAATTACTCAGCAGAGCTTCAAAGAATTAAAGGTATCATATTTTATGCAGAAAGAGTAAATCACCTCATTGTTCCTCATGCTTGTTCTTTTTTGATCAAAGAGAGTGTGGTCCCTTGGTGAAAATAGGATGAAATTCCTCTGTGCTTTGCTCTGTGACTAACATTAAGTCTACCTTTATAAACTGAGGATGTGAGGATACTGAGACAAAGCAGTCAAAAAGATTATTGAGCATCATATGGATAGTAACTAATTATGAATCAAGTTTTAGTTAGCTGTAAAGATACAAAATATGAGACAATCTATTTTTATTATTTATATATTCCCTCAAATAGAAAAAAATAGATAATGTCAATAGACTAATATATATGTACATTAATATCTAATTGAAAATATAACTTATTATGCCATTAGTGGGTGATATAGTAATGAAAATGAAATGATTAATTGATGTATTGAAGATATCACAAA
>JAQQSU010016923.1:0-10820 GCA_028627135.1 Pseudochirops cupreus | reverse complement strand
ATATTTGTCACAGAGATATGTCCTAAAAATCACATTCCTTTATCCTAGTTGCATTGATTTTTTTATTGCAAAATATTTTTATTTTAATATATTTTGTATATTTATAAAATTTGTATAATTTTATATATTTAAAAGGAACAGCAGGTTTTAAAGAATAGATTTGAAATTTCACATTAAAAATATCTATATTATCATTTGTAATCCCCTCTACCTTTTCTTTGATTAAGGATTCCCCTTTAGCCATAGTTATAAAATGTATGTGACTTTTTTAATGATGTGAGCTTTCATAATCAGGTCAAATAATCCTAAGATTTTAATAAAACAGGTAAGAATTTACTTTATATCTTTTTAGATAAGGTGGAGAAAAGTGTGCTAGATTGTATAGGTAGAGTCAGAAACTAGTTTAATGACCAGATTCACGAAGGAGTGGACTAATGCCTACTCAAAGAGAAGTCTATAGGTGGTCCCCAGGAATCCATCATTAACCCTTCTTTTGCCATTTTTATTGATGAATTGGATAAAAGAATATGAGAAATCATTGGTCACATCTATAGATAATATAGATCTGGGGAAGACTGCTAATAAATTATGTGACAGTCAAAATCCAAAAGGATGTGAAGAGGACAGAAAAATGGGCTAAATTCAGAAAGAAGACAACTTTCTAATAATTAAAGCAGTAGTAAAAATCAGTGGTATGACTCAGGCAATAGTAGGTTTTCACTTTCTGCAGGTCTTTAGGTAGAGATGAAATGGCCATATATTACTACTATAAAGTATATTCTTGGCTAAATATAAGTTAGAATTGATGACTTCTAATGTCTCCTCAAAAATCTTGGATACAAGCTTCTCGGAGAGGGAAAGATGGGATGATGAACCTATTGCAAGTTTATGCCAAGTAAGATAAATTTGTGTTATATGGGTTAATTTTTCAATTAACTGGAATATTTGGTTTATCACATCGCATTTTCCCTTAGTAGTAGTTCACATTTATACTTTCAGGATTACTCCTTTTGCAGACATTATAAAGATATAATTGAATCATCCCAAAGACTCAACCACAAAGGTAATTGAAATTAATAGTTGTATCAAAGTAGTAGGATATAAAGTAAATCCACATACATAAATCATCAGCATTCCTATATATCATAAGTAAAACCCTTCAAGAAAAGATTGTAAGAAATAACTCATTTAAAATAACTTTAGACAGTATAAAATACCTGGGAGCACATCTACCAAAACAAACCCCAATATATACACATACATACATATTGATGTGTGTGTGTGTGTGTACACACAAATTATTTTAAAAACCTTTTTCTACAAATAAAATTAGATTTAAGTAACTGGAGAAATATTAATTTTCATGGATATGTAGGTCCTATATAATAAAAATGTTAATTTTATCTAAACTATTTTATATATTCAATACCATCCCAATCAACTTACTAAAATTTTTTGTTATTGTTGATTTCCTGAATTAGGAAAACTATTAAAATTTATTTGGAAGAACAAAAACTCAAGAATATTACAGGAATCAATGAAAATATGTAAAGGAAGGAAGTTTAGTAGTACCAGATTTTAAACTCTATTATAAGGCAGATATTATCAAAATTATCTGGTACTGGCTAAGAAGTAGAAAAGCAGATAATGGAATAGAGTTGACATACAGTTTACAGTAGCAAATAAACATGCTTACCTTGCACTTGATAAATGTAAAGACTTAAAATTTTGGGGAAGGAGAATTCACTATTTGGCCAAAAAATGTTGGGAGAAATAGAAAGCAGTAGGGCAGAAATAGTGTATAGACCAATAACTTACACCATTTACCAAGATAAGTTTAAAATGGACATATGATCTAAATGTAAAGAAAGATATTAGAAGAAAATTTGAAGAACATAAAACATGTTATTTATCAGACTTATTGATAGGTGAGGAATTCATGAGCAATCAAGAGATAGAGAGCAGAGTGGGGTGCAAAATGGATAATTTTTATTATTTTAAATTAAATAGGCTTTGTACAGAAAAAACTAATGTACCAGAAATCAAAAGTAAAGCAGAAAAAAAATGTGTGGGGAGGATTCATAAACATTTTCATTGATAAAGATATCATCTCAAATATATAAAGAACTTGGTAAAATCCATGGGAATATGAGCCTTTCCCCAAAAGATTAATTATCAAAGGTCCTGAACAGGCAGGTTTTAGATGAAGAAATTAAAACAGTTTATAGTCCTATGGAAAAAAATGCACAGAGTTGATTAAATAAATGAAAATTAAAATAATCTGAAGATATCATGTGAAATCTATCAAAATGTCCAAATGAAGGGAAAAGTGACAAATGTTGGAAGAGATGTGGAAATTGGTATACCACTTCTTTGTGGAATTGTGAATTCATCCAACCATTTTGGAGAACAATCTAGAATTATGCCCAAAATGTTATTAAGCTGCCGATATCTTTTGACCCAGTAACACCACTACTGAGTTTGTTTCTAAAGATGATAAGGGGAAAAAGGAAAATAATCTATACGTTCTAAAATATTTATAGCATCTCTCTTTGTTGTGGCAAAGAACTGGAAATTGAGGGGATGCCTGTTGGTTGGGGAATGGCTGAACAAATTGAGGTATATGATTGTGATGGAATACTACTGTGCTATAACAATGATGAGCTCAAAGATCATAGAAAAAATATGGATAGATATTCAAGAAATAATGAAGAGTGAAATGAGCAGAGCTGAGAGTACATTATATATAGTAACAACAATATTGTTTTAAGAACAACTTTAAAAGAATAAGTTATTTGGACTATTATAAATATATATGTATGTCTGTGTGTGTGTGTACACACATCTTTGTGTCTAATGGTAGCCATCTTTAGGGTAGGGGGAAGGAAGAAAAACAAAGGAAAAATATAAATGATAATGTTATTATATATTGAAAAGAAATAGAAAAATGTACATAATAGATCTGCAATATCATGTGCAATCTTTTCATGTCCATTTGCAGTTTCATGTGCATTTTGAAATTTTACTGTTATGGAAATGCTTGATTTATTCCATAATTTAGAAACAAATACAAATTGTGAAATTATTTTCAGATTTTTCCTGCTTCTATTAACTTAGATGGTAAGTTACTTTGTTTATAGCTTCAGGTCAAGACATTATGAATTCCTAATCACTGATTAATCTGAAGGAGAGAGCTAAATACCCAAAGAACTAAGGTATATTTCCTGACTCTATCTAAAAAGAGAAACTCATCAAGTTTTTTAAAGGATTATTTTTTCAATCAATCTAATTTCATTGATGTTATATTAATAATAGTCCATGAAATAGTAGAATAAGGAAGTTGTAGAATCACTGAGTTGGAAGGAACTTCACAGATTATTAAAGTCAGTTTACTCAGCCAATAAGAATACTATTGTCAAATAAGGGGCAAGGATACGATCGTGAATTGAGTTGAGAATTCCAGTTGTGATGAGCACTATGGGTTTACTTCTCATCTCCTCCCTCCTTATTTTCCCCATATAGATAGGCCTAGGTAATAGCTTGTGTGGTTCTTGTGGTGTGAGAAAAGAATTCATCCCTCCCTGTGTTGTTACAACCTCATGAGGCTTAGAGACACTACATCACCAATACAAAACTTTAATTAATGCTTGAATCACAGAAATTTTTGTGCTTCTACTAATTTGGTATAACTTATCTCCAGTGGTATTTCTTTGTACCCACATGGGTTGGATATTTAGTTTTTGTTACAACCCATGGATTTCTCCTTTTGAAATTCTATCTATATGACATGGAGGACCTGCTCAAACCCCAGTAACGTAGAAAGACTCGTCATAACCTATTTCAAATATGTTCTCACTTCAGCCTCCTCCATTATTCAATAGCTCTAATTTCTAAGAATATCCCCTCATATCAACTTTCAATTTGCCTCTCAACACCTTCCACATATTTCTCCCAATTTTGCCCTCTGGGGTCCACCAGAACAAGTGTAGTACTTTTAATGAAAAAAAGAACTCATGTGAATAGTAAAATATACTTGTTGAAATTTGATGGAAGAGACATTTAAGAAAAAAATTTATTGTCTTCAAAGAATATATGAAGAACCAAATATACTTTCAGAAAAAGTACAGTAAAAACAAATTCAACAAGCTTTTATGATAATATTTATCCTTCAAGAAAAAGAAAAGTCACTGAAATAACAGTCAAGTTTGATCTTTATGAATACAAAAATATGATAAGAAATAAATATCCTTTATCAACACCAAGATGAAAACTTAAGGAAAGCAAGAGCCTAATGTGCTCCAGTCATTACATGAGGTGCTATAGTTCCCTTTTAAGAAAAATACAATTTCTCTAACAGCTGACTTTGAAGGCTCTTTGCAGTTAATTTTTCCTGTGGGCATTAATGAGTGTTAATTTGTTGTGACCTGTGTCAAAAACTTAAAAGCTTTTGTATAATTTTTCATGCTAATGCAGTTTGTTTATTCTTGTTTTAATGCTTCAGCACCCACTGTAAAACATTTTTATGAATATGTTACACATTTATGGGAAACAACATATCATTCTTAAGCATATGCAATAGAGAGCTGTTTTCCACATTATCTGTAGGCCCTTTGGATGTTCATGACCCATATCCTCATATTAGAACTAATGTGCATTAAATCTGTTGTGTGTTCTAATAAAATTGAAAAATTACATTATTAAACACCCATTGCAGTGTTTCTAAGTTCTAATGACAATATCAGCCAAGTCCTTTCATTCTATGATCTGCTTAAATATTTCAGAGGGAGGCAGTGCAGTATAAAATAAATCTTGCTGGGCTGGAAGCTAGGAGATCTAGGTCCTAGTTCTTTTTCCTAGATTGCTTTGAGTTTGGACCAGCTGTCTAATCTCTGTACTCATTTATTTCCTCATTAATAAAAAGAGAGGGCTCAACTGGATTGTCTCTAAGGTTCTTCCCAGCTTCACATCATATGAAAATTCTTTAAGATATGTGCTCTTCTAATTTTCTGCCCCACAAACTATCGGCGGTTCAGATAAGCAATCATTTTCCCTGGGGAAACATCTGTATTTTTAGAGTGTATGGGGGGAGATAGAAAAGCTGTGTATTCTGAAGGATTGATTTTTTTCCATATTGGCATCTCCTGAAAGTTTAAGTTACTATACATCATGACAGTATTACTTGACAATTAAATATGCAGTTTTTCAATTATATTAGAGTGTAACAGATTTAACATTCACCAGTTTATCCACATAGAAAACACACTCAAGTGTGTGTGTATGTATATGTGTGTATAGACACATATTTATACATATATATATACACACACACATACATACATACATACATACATACACACATATATATATGTATGTATTATACACACACACACACATATATTTACCATTTACCATGCAACAATCAGGGTGTTTGCAAATGAGTATCTGTAATGATGTTTAATGCGCATCTTAAAAAACCCATAATTAACCAACTGTTGCTATAACATAAAGGTATTGTCACTCCTACCTATGGCACTCTTGTATCTCAAGAGTACTATCTTCTGTTTGAAATACTTACAAAAATGCAAAAGCACAAGTTATATTAGAAACTAATTATAAAGCTTTATAAAAGTAATGAAGTTAGTCCCACATTGTCACTTATACAACATGTATCTCATATTGCTATTAATAGCATATGAAAAGGAGTTCTAATCTACAAAACTCACATATGTATAAATAGAACCAGGCTACAAGGGATGACAGCTACAATGGTTGCCCCAGACCTTCAGGACAAGAACCAAATTGCAATGAGAACTTCACATATATGTAATGTAAGAGAGGCTTGCCATATGACTCATAATTGGGATTTGTAATTTCAAATTTATCTATCTGTTAAAAACCATAATATTTCATGATTTATCAGCAAAAGCTAAGAATTATCCTCTTGGTACATCATGCTTATTGTAAAATAATCTCAATACATTATGTATTTTTGCAATGAGCAGGAAGCTTCAGTAATTAAAGTACCAGATGATTATTTAAATGTACTGACATGCTAGATTTCCCAAACAGTTGCTTATATTACGATTTATTTATTTGTTTTTAACTTCCGCCTGAAAAGAACTTCAGTTCAAGGATACTAATGCTATGAGAATGTTTTTTCAATGATATAGTCCCTGATCTACAATTGAACATTATCAGTAGATAGTTTAAGCCTAATTCAAGTAATTCATTCTCATTATCCAAGTTATTTTAATGTTATATAGGCATTTTCATTGTAACATAGTGTTAACCATTATTGGAATTTGAATTTCAATCCTGATTTCCCCTATAATCTGACTTCCATCCTAATGTGAATCATTTTGCAGTAGCAGTTAGAACAAAACTCCTGGGGGTCTGTTTCACTAAATACTTATTCCTACTCATGAATAATTAAAATTGCTCACTTTCTTTTTGGCTTTCTGGAAAGCAAGAACATTTCCCAGCTGATTCATGTAAGTAGGCATGATCATTTGATTTTTATGATACCTGAATAGTTACCTTGATGAAAATCCATTTCAGACAGAAGCAACAATATCCCCGGTTCAGAAGTTGAGGGATAGTTTTAAGAACTGGAAAACAAGTATTATTCTCAGAACAGAATACAATTCTCAGAACCTAGAATGATTCTAATGTTTTTAGGGGCCATAAAATTAATATTATAGCTCTCCTTGACAATATATACATTATCTACTTTAGCATTACTTTCTATAGACTTGTACATGATTAATAAAAAAAAAATAAGCATCTAATGACTGAAAAAAGCATCTTCTTTATGTGTAAATGTTCTCATTTTGTAATGCTTTTATACTAGTTCCATCCATATATTTGCTTTCCCAGTGCTATTTAACCATATGGAAATTAATGTTTAGAATGAAAGAAGGAAGAATGGACTTCCTCACTTCATGGACTGAGATTGCAGAGGGAAAAGACATCCTTCAGCAACTGTGATACTTGAGAAATATGTAAACCAATTAATGAATATTTAAGATGGAAAGCTACGTATTATTTTAGTCAAGAAATGGCATAATAGAACTTAAGTTCTCCCAAGGCCAGTACTGATTACAGTATCACTTCCTAAAAGGAAATACATGTGTGAAAAGTACAGTGCAAGTTACCCATGAAAGTGCTGTTTGACTCATTGTCAGAAAGAAACAGTATCAGGAGTAGAAATGACATAACAAACACATCAATTCCTTCTATGTCAGAGATTCCTTTCCAGATGCCCTTCAGTAACTCAACTTCATTTTCTATCACTTTTAGACAAAGTTGGCTACAGTTCCTCTATTTTTCATTCCATTTCATTCCATGAAGAGAGCGCTTTCACCTGTCCTAGGATACTTGCCCATCTAGTGAAATGCATACCCATGGTCCCAACAGCACCTTTACTTTTACTCCCAGGTGGCTATGTGAGCTTGAAGCAACAATATTGCTTTCTGGGCATAATGAGACAACAAGCATTTGTTAGGCACCTATGTTGTACCAGGTACTATGCTAAACTAGATATAGAAAAAAGGCAAAACATGATCTCTGCCCTCAAGGACCTGCCTTTTCATTTAGAAAGACATGTATATATTTTTTCTGGGTCTGTCAAGCAGAAATCTAACTCCTTTTCCATATAATAACCTTTTTAAATACTTAAAGACAGCTATCTGGGGTGGTTAGGTACCACAGTAAATAGAGCACTGGCCCTGTAGTCAGGAGGACCAGAGTTCATATCCTGCCAAAAATACTTAACACTTACTAGCTGTGTGACCTTGGGCAAGTCACTTAAGCCTAAATGCTCTGTCCTCCCCCCTCCAAAAAGAAGCAAAAAAAAAATATAGATATTATATTTCCAATGAGTTTTTAATCAATTCAATATGTTTTTAATGCTATTTGGTGCTCAGTATATCTTGAACTCTTTCTCAAAGAACATATTTGTGATATATAGTCATGAGATGACTATACACAGTCATGATCAATGAGGCTTTGGTTTTTTTCATATAATTAGTTCTTAAAAGTATTTCCATATGTACAATTTTTAAGCACATATAGAGATGAAAGCACACACAGATAAACACAGAGAGGCACAGAGGGATACACACAGGTTTGTATTTTTTTGCCCTTCTTTATTTTCACTGAATTCACTGATTATTAAAGTTGTGTGCTATTTCATTTGGGAAAAGGGAATCTGGATATATATCTTAATAAGTACATAGAATTCCTAGTGTGGAAAGTCTATCAATAATCATGAGCAATTCATCATTTTATTACAGTTTTAGAAATTTGGGATAGTTAAAAGTTAAACAATGGGAAGGGGTTATGTGTCAAAAGCAAAACTTCAGTCCAATGTTCCTATGTCCAAACCCATGCTGCTTCTCCTAAGGTGTATGATGATTTAATTTTGAGAGAGAGGAACTACAAAGAATGGAATTTCTGTACTGCCTTATCCTTTGCAACAGATGTTGGATCTTATTCAACAGATGTTGAAACATAAGCTGTAATTGTCTTCACAGTGGTCCCTTTGCAAGTATTTATCAGGAACACTGACACATGAAATGAAAAAAAAATGTCCCATGAAATGATGTTTTCTTTTGCCTTTGTATGGATGATAAAAACAACCCTCCCAAAAAAAACTCTTACTGCTGTCATCTCCTTTATTTGCCTTTCCAAAGGAAACCTGTGAGTCATACTTTCATTCAGCAATTTAATTTCTACTTTCTTTTTTCTTCTAGTTTCAATTATAATGAAAATGTCAAGATTGATAGGTTTCATTTTCTTTCATATTGTATACATTCAGTCATTAGAGGATTAATAGCTTAATGATATGCAAATATGGATAGAATGACAAGCCTGGAGGCAGGAAGATCTGAGTTCAAATGCAGCCTCAAATACTTACTACCTGTATGACCCTGGGCAAGTCACTTCACCCCCTTTGCCTCAATTTTCTTGTCTGTAAAATGAGGTGTAGAATAAAATGGCAAACCATTACAATATCTTTTCCAAGAAAGCCCCAAATGTGGTGACTTGGACATGACTAAAACAATCGAATAGCAACAAAATATTCTATGAACTCTGTAATTCTTACCACTTTGTGTATCTTTTCTTGTTACTATAATTGCAGACACAGAAGGCTACCATACTGAACTGAAGAATATTTGAAATTTCTGTTTAACATGGACAAAGAATTTGTAGAACTATGACTACTCTTAAACTGTCTAGTTAGAGTGATTCTCAGAATATCATATATTTGTATTGGTTGCATAAATCAATAGACAAATAGACAGAGCAGCTGATTGATAGTGCGGATTGAGTGCTACCATGAGTAAAGAAGACATGAGTTCAAATTCAGCCCCAGACATTTACTCTCTGATTCTGGGTAAGCCACTTAAATTCTGTTTGTCGTAATTCCCTCATCTGTAAAATGGTGGTAGCAATAGTATCTATTTCTTGTGAGAATCAAAAGAGATAAAACTTGTAAAGCTTTGAGAATAGTTCCTGGAACATACTAAGTGCTGTACAAATTTCAAGTGTTTAGATAGACAGACAGATAGATAGATAGATAGATAGATAGATAGATAGATGGATAGATGGATGACAGATGATCTTAAAATTTTATCAGAGAAATTTGCAGTGAATATTTTCCCAATTAATTGTTTCCCTTCTAATTCTAAGTGAATTTATTTTGTTTGTGCAAAAAGCTTGTCAATTCTATGTAATGAAAAATTGTATATTTTTAATTTTATTTTCATCTCTATCCCTTGTCTCAGTAGTATTTATCTTCATATAAATGGTTAAAAAATAGATCTTCTTCCCTTCTCCTCCACCTCTTTTATTCCAGACACTGACTTAACTACAAAGAATGGTAAAGTAGAATCTCTGCTTTCATGGAGTTTGTAGTCTAAAGAGAAGTGGCTTTAACTTTGGAACTAATAGATCATGTCTAATTTATCAATAGAAAGTTTACTTAAGAACAGCATGTTTTCCATAAAGAAATATCATTTTTCAGTTAAATGTTACTCTCTTCATCTGCATTTAAAAATGCACCCAGTCATGTGTGTTGATTCATGGAGGAACAGAATTCATTATGCCTAAGGCCCTGATGCATCTTTTGGGATTTGGGGGCCTTAGACAAACCAGAAGTTTAGACAGAAATATGAGCCTCAACTTCTAGACCAATCAGTCCTCTGGGCCAGTCTCATGACCTTTTCTAAAACAACAGAAATTACTTAGCTTACCTGGGAGGTATTATAGTATTGATAGGGAATTGACTTATCATTTCATTAGGATAAAGAAATCCTGAATGAGGAAGCTCACTCTACTAATGTAGGTTAACAGATTTTTTTTGAACTTATAGTTTTATAGAGATCATTAAAGAACTGTGAGATTAAATGAATTGTCCAGGGTCATACAGTTAGCTTGTGACAAAGCTAGGACATGATATTACTTGTTTTAACACCAACTCTCTCTTCACTATGTCATACTATTTCTCAAGGACCTCGGCAGGTAATGAAAAACTAGTCAAGCCTAGATGGAATTAAAAGGGTTTGCCTCTAAAACACTGTCAATTAGATACTCACTAAAAAATGTGTCTAGGCCACAAGGAATATGGAATATGAAGAATTCAGAAAATCTTTGGAAGATTTCTATGAACTGATACAAAACAAAGGAAACAGAACATAAAGGAAAACAATATTCACAACAACAAGAATAGTGTAAAAGGAAATAACAGCAAAACCCAAAATGCTATAGTTCTAATCACCAAGCTTATCCTCATTGAAGGGTTGAGCAAATATATCTTT
>JAQQSU010016922.1:0-10820 GCA_028627135.1 Pseudochirops cupreus | reverse complement strand
TTTGCTTCTTATGCTTATTCTTACTCATGGTTCTTCAGACCGTGATTTTTGTTTTTTAAATCTCTGTGGGGCTCTGCTTCCAGAAGGAAAAGTTCTGTCCCAAATCACTGGGGTCCTCCCGGCTGCCGTAGCTCTCAGGAAGATGCTGGGAGTCTTCCTAAATACTTCTGGCTAACTGGATAGCGAGGACTCCAAGACGGAGGCCCAAGACAGCAATCCGGATCCAGGCCACTCAACGCTAGAGCACTGGCCTGAGAACAATCGCTAAGTCCCCCTGCTGTCTGCAGGCCACGTGCGGGAAGCTACAACATGGAGGCAGGTGCAAAACCTCTTCCTTTAGCTTTTCAACTCTGGAGGCCTTTCACCTGACTGCTTATCTCCCCCTTTCACAATTCCCACTGGCAGCTGCTGCTAATCCACTCACCTGAGAGGCTCCTCAGCTCCTCCTGTCCAGCCACCCCCGGGGCACAGCCACGGATTCAGGGCAGGCTGGTTTCGGTTCGTAGTGCTGATATGGTTCCTCGTAGCCAAGCTGACTTTAGTGGGAAGTATCTGTATGCATTTCGGAGTTCTAGGATTGGTTTAGAGTCCTGTTTTAAGGGTATTTTGGGGTGGCTATGTGAGAGCTGCAATATGTTGCTGCTGCTATGCCACCATCTTGGCTCCACCCCCAAGTCTAGATATAACTTAATGTCTTGATCAAACACTAGCTTATCTATCCTTCTATATGTTATCTCTCACTCCATTTTTTTTTTACTTTTCTGGCACACTCTGTTGTGTCTTATAATTCATTTATTTGTTTTTTTAGAGTTACATGTATACATGTATTCTTTTTCATACTAATTCTACTTGAGGGGACTGTACTCATGCACTTTTATATCTCATTTCATTCCTAGCCTAGTTATCCAAACATAATAGGCTCTTTATATATATTTGATATTATTGGGTCATAAGAAACACATTTTAGTTATGCAAGCAATAAATTATACAAGATACATCATTGAAAAATATTGCAAGATCTCTAGTGAGTTCACTAGTCACTACCTTTGAAACAACTTTAGCAGATATCCTGCATGTAAGGGTGAAGTGAAAGTCCTTCTTTAGAGAGTCCATTATCAACTAAATGACTCTAAGAACAGAAATTCTCACTTCATATTTTCACCTATTTTAAACATTAGAAAGTGGTCATGGAATCTCAGAAAAATATATTAATATATACCTACTTCATTCAGTTTTATTTGTCAAACATTTACCTATCTTTGTTAAAGGGTACTTTCACAATTGTAAGTATATTTATTGCATTGCATAACTGTTTATTTTTCTTTCTAGGTCTATTTATTCATTGTTCAACAGTTATCTTAAAAAGTCACATAATGAATTTATTTTAAATTAGTTTTATTGTAGGTGATGATTAAATCTAAACCCAGAGTCTGAGAAGATTCAGATGGTTCCTACAGTTTAGGAATTAAATACAAAATACATAGATGTTGTGTGGGATGTTAACTGATCTAATTATATTGCAGTTGTAAACTGGTCCAATATCCAATCTTAGTTTTATTTAAGCCAAAGCAAATCAATCTTTAGGTTTTGATTCTCATAATTCTGTAAATAAAGAGATAACACACACACACACACACACACACATATATTTTCTACTATCCCTTGTGAATTGTTTCTTGGTTTAGAGAAAATCTTTTTGAAGGATAGAAATGACTAATAGAAACAACAAATAATGATGCCACCTGCTTCCAGTTACAATGTTTACATATCTGATATTGGGATACTTAGGAAATTCAAGTATATACTGGCCATGGATAAAATATTTTCATGAAATTTTTGTCCACACACTCTCATTTTTGGCTAATCTTATAAAGGCACTTTACAGAAACATTGCTCATACAAAAATCCAAATAAGGAATGTTCAAACAGGTAGAAACACAACCAGAATTCAATGGTGGGAAGACAAAAAGAGAGAGAAATGCATGATTGAACACAACAAATGCTGAAGAAAGACTAAGAAGGTTATAGATCCACGAGTCAAGATGGCAGAGTAAGTAACAAGTCACTTTGTTTTTCACTCTACCTTACTGACCTTTATGAACATAGAAAATATTGCCCTAGGAAAAATCCTGGAGTAGGAGAGCTAACAGAAAACAGGGAGGAACATTTTGTTAGCCTTGGAGGCCTAAGAGATAAGCAGGAAAGGTCCCTCTAACTGGTGAAAAGGGACCACAGTGCAGGACTGGAGACACCCAGGAAAGTTAGCAGCAAGCCCAACCTTATCAAACTAATAGATCCTGAGACCCTTGGTTTTGGTACAGCCAAGGATCCCACTACATCACATACCTTCACACAGACGGGAGAATCCCACAGACTTCAGATCAAAGAATCACCAAGTACACCTGCAGGAAGGCATCCTCCAGTAGCTGAATCTCTCTGTAATTCAGCTCAGCCCTAGAGGGCAGGTATCCCCCAAAAGCTGACTTTTGCATACTTCAGTACAGCTCTGTAAGGGCAAGTGTCCTCTAGCAGCTAAATTTCCCCATGTTTTGGTACTGTTCCAAGCAGGGGGGAATCTTCCAGCAGTTGAAGCATCATATACTTCAGCACAACTCAAGCAAATAAGTGAGCTCCTGTGACCAGACCTTCATGTGCTTCAGTATAGGTGGGTGAGCAGACATCTTCCAGGGCCCAGTTCCCACCCCTTACCCCACTGTAGCCTTGGGGAAATGCAGAAAAATCTTATGTGGCATCAGCACTTACCAGACACCACCACTAGGACCTCAGCTCAGGACCAGGTAAGCTAAGAGCCTTCTAAAGAACACAAAGCCAGTGAGCAGGCTCCTGGCGTTTGGTACAAGAAGGCTGGGACAATGCTCCCTTAGCTAAATTAGGATAGTTCACCTTTAAAAGCCAGGAATTAGGCAAATATCAAGGGCAGAAAGCATTAATGGACACTGATTATAGCTTCTTTCTATGGGGACAGGGAAGATTAAAACACAAGTTCAGAAGAGGACAACATTGCCAATGTACCCACATGCAAAACCTCAAAGGGTCATATGAACTGGCTTCAAGAACAAAAAGTCTTCTTGGAAGAGCTCAAGAAGTATTTTTAAAGTCAAATAAGAGAAGTAGAAGAAAAATTTGGAGAGGAAATGAGAGACATGTAAGAGATGAAATCAAGGGCTTTGAAAAGGAATTTACTATAGAAAAGAATTTCCAAAAAATACAATTGGCCAATGGGAGGGAAAGTGTTTACTGAAGAAAACAAATTCATAAAAATTAAAATTGGTCAAATAGAAAACAAGACACAAAAATTCATTGAAGAGAAGAACTCTTTAAAAAACAGAATTGGACAAATGGAAAAGGAGGTACAAAAATAACTGAAGAAAATGATTTGTTAAAAATGAGAATTGGGCAAGTGGAAGCTAATGACTTCATGGGGCATCAAGAATCAGTCAAACAAAATTAAAAGAATGAAAAAAATGGAAGAAAATGTAAAATACTTCATTGTTAAAACAACTGACCTGGAAATTAGAATCAGGAGAGATAACTTTAGAATTATTGTTACCAGAAAGCCAAGATAAAAAAAAAAAAGATCCTTGATAGCACATTTGAAGAAATTATCAAGGAGAATGGCCCTGAGGTCCTAGAACCAGAAGGTAAAATACTCATTGAAAGAATGTAGCAGTGGAGCAGTTAGGTGATACAGAGAATATAACACTGTCCCTGGAGTCAGGAGGACATGAGTTCAAATCCAGCCTCAGACACTTAACACCTACTAGTCATATGACATTGGGTAAGTCACTTTACCCCAAATGATTTGCCTTCCCCCATCCAAAAAGCAAAAAAAAAAAAAAACCAAAAAACAAAGGAAGGAAGGAAAGAAAGAAGAAAAGAAGGAAGGAGGGAAGGAAGGAAGGAAGAAAAAGAAAAAAATGCAGCAATCACATACAGAAAGAGAAGCCAAAATGAAAATTCCAAGGAATATTGTAGACAAATTTCACAATGATAGGTCAAGTAAAAAATACTGTAAGCAGCCAGAAATAAACTATTTAAATATCACAGATCCACATTCAGGATTTCACAGGACCTTGCAGCTTCCACATTAAAATATCAGTGCCCATGGAATATGATATTCTGTAAACCAAAGGAGCTTGGATTACAAGCAAGGATCAGTTAACTATGCAGCAAAATTGAGCATAATTTTTGGGGAGGAGATGGACATGCAATGAAATAGGGAACTTCCATATTATCCCAATTAAAAAAAATCAAAGTTGAACTGAAAATTTAATCTTCAAATACAAGACTCAAGAGAAACGTAAGAAGGTTAACAGGAAATGGAAAAAAAAATGTTATTCTATAAGGTTATTCTATCTTCATTCCTAAATGAGAAGATGATACTAATGACTCAAGAAGTGAATCTTTATTTAGACATTTAGAGGGGGTATATACAGGTAGAGAGTGCAAATATATATACAATTTGAGGTAATAATAAAAAAATAAGGACTGAAAAAATGCACTGGGAGAAGAAAGGAGGTTGGAGAAAAGAGCAAATTACATCACATGAAGAGACACAAAGAACTATTATAGAAGGGGGAAAGAAGGGAAGGAGATGAAAATTGTTTGAACTATAGTCTCATCAGATTTGGCTCAAAGAGGGAATATCATACTAACTCAATTGGGTATAGAAGTGTATCTTATCCTATATGAAGTAGAAGGAGAAAGAGGGGAAGAAAATGGAGGAGGTCAATAGAAGGTATGGCAGAAGGGACAGAAGAAGTAGTAAAGGAAACAGAAAAGAAGATAGAGGGGGATGGTGATAGAAGGGAGGACAGAATGAGGGAGTGGTGGTCAGAAGCAAAACACTAGTAAGGAGGGAAAAGTAGAAAGGAGAGAAGAAAGCATAAGTGGGGGTGAATGGAATGGAAAGAAAGACACAGTTAATAATCATAATTGTCAATGTGAAAGGGATGAACTTTTCTATAAAACAGAAACAGACAGCAGGGTGGGTTAAAAAAATGTAATCCCACAAAATGTTGGTTCCAAGAAACATGTCTGAAGCAGAGAGATACCCACAGAGTAAAGGAAAAGGACTGGAGCAGAATATATTACTCTTCAGCTGATGTTAAAAAAAATGCAGGGGTAGCAATTTTGATATCAGAAAAAGCAAAAGGAAAATTAAGAGATAAGGAAGGAAACTACATCCTGAAAAAAGATACCATAGACAATGAATTAATATCAGTACTAAACATATATGTTCCAAGTGGTATAGCATCCAAATTCTTAGAGATGAAATTAAGGGAATTAAAGGAAGAAACAGCAAAATAATACTAGTGGGAGATCTCAAACTCCCTTTCCCAGAACTATATATATCTAACCATAAAACAAATAATAAAGAAATTATGGAGATGAGAACAATCTCAGAAAAAAAAATAGACATGTTAGACTTCCAGTGAAATTTGAATAGGTATAGCAAAGAAAATACTTTTTTTTTTCCTCAGTGGTGCATGGCACCTACACAAAAATTAACTGTGTACTTGGGCAAAAATCTCATAATCCAATTCAGAAAGGCAGAAATATTCAATGCACCTTTCTCAGAACATGATGCAATAAAATTACATGCAATAAAGGTTCATGAAAAGATAAACTAAAAAGTAATTGGAAACTGAATAATCTCATCCAAAGAATGAGTGGGTCAAACAACAAATCATAGAAATAATCAATAACTTCATTCATCAGAATAATAATAAAGAGGCAACATAGCAAAACTTATTAAATGCAGCCAAAGTAGTTCTTAAAGGAAATTTTGTATCTCAAATTGCTTATTTAAATAAAAAAAGAAAAAGAGGAGATCAATGAATTGGGCATAGAACTAAAAAAGTTAGAGAAAGAATCAATATCCCCAACTATATACAACGTTAGAAATTCTGAAAATCAAAGGAGAGATTGATAAGATTGAAATTGAGAAAATTATTGAATTAATAAAAAACTAAGCTTGTTTTATCAATAAAATAGTTAAATCTTTGTTGAATCTGATTTATAAAAAGAAAGGAAAAACAAAACAAATCACTAGTATCAAAAATGAAAGTGGTGAATTCACCACCAATGAAGAGGAAATTAAACCAACAATCAAGAGCTATTGTGCCTAACTGTATGCTAATAAATTTGATAATTTTAGTGTAATGGAAGAATATTTACAAAAATATAAATTGCCCAGAATAACAGAAGACAAAATAAAATACTTATATAACTCCATTAAAAAAAAAAAGAAGAAGAAGAAGTTGAACAAGCATCAAAAAACTGCCTAAGAAAAAAACTGCAGGGTAAGATGAATTTACAAGTGAATTCTATCAAATATTTAAAGAACAATTATTCCAATACCATATAAACTATATGGGAAAATAGGCAAAAAAGGAGATGTGGCAATTTTTTTTAATGACACAAATATGGTGCTGAGGCCTTAACCAGCTAGAGATAAACCATTTATACACCAATTTCCCTACTAATTACAAATGCAACAATTTTAAATAAAATATTTACAAAGAGATTACACAAACTTAGCATGAGGACAATGAACTATGATCTCACAGGATTTATACAAAGAATGACAGCCTGGTTCAATATTAGAAAAACTATCAGCAAAACTGACCTTATCAACAAAAAATATAACAGAAACCATACGATTATGTAAATAGATGCAGAAAAAGATTTTGACAAAATACAACAATCATTTCTTTTATAAAACACTACAGAGCACAGCAATAAATGAAGTTTTCCTTAAATGGTAAGTAGCATCTGTCTAAAATCATCAGCAAACACTATATATAATAGGGATAAGCTGGAAGCTTTTCCAATAAAATCAGATTTGAAACAAGGATGTCTACTATCACCCCTGTTATTCCAGATGGTAATAGAAATGTTAGATTTAGCAATAAATGAAGATAAAAATGAAGGAATTAGAATAGGCAAAGCAGGAAAAGCTGGCACTCTTTGCAGGTGATATGAAGGTACACTTTGAGAATCCTAGAGAATGAAGTAATAATCTTCTTGAAATCATTAACAACTTTAGGAAAGTTGCAGGCATTTCTATGTATTAGTAACAAAGTCCAATAACAAGAGATAGAAAGAGACATTCCATTTAAAGTTTCTGTAGACAACATAAAACATTTAGCAGTTTATCAGCCAGCACAAACCCAGATACAATATTGACACAATTACAAATTTTTTCAAAGAAATAAAGCTATATGTGAATAATTGGAAAAATATCATTTGGTCCAGGTAGGCTGAGCTAATATAAGAAAAATGACAATTGTATATAATATTTTTTCTTATTGCATGCCATACAAATCAAACTAACAAAAATATTTTTTATAGAACTAGAAAAATAATATGAAAAGTCATCTGAAAGAACAAAAGTTGTAGAATATAAAGGATCATTAATGAAAAGAAATGCAAGGGAAGGTATTCTAGTCATACCAGATCTATATTATAAAGCAGCAATCATCAAAACCATGTGGTATGTGTAAGATATAGAGAGGTGGAATGGGTTATATACACAAGACACAGTAGTCAATGACTATAGCAAGCTACTGTTTGATAAACCCAAAGACTCCAGCTTTTGGTCTAAGAAATTTAATTAAAAATCCTGCTTGGAAAATTGGGAAAAAATATGACAGAAACTGGCCATAGATCAATATTTTACACTATATACCAAAAGAAAGTCAAAATGGGTACACAATTTAGATATAAAGGCTGAAATATAAGCAAATTAGGAGAGCAAATTAGGGAGGTGATGGTCAGAAACAAAGCATTAGTCAGGAGGGAAAAGGAGAAAGAGGGAAAAGTATAAATGAAGGGGGTGGATAGGATAAAACACACATAGCAATCATAACTATGAATGTAAATGGGATAAACTCTCCAATAAAATGGAAACAGAGAGCAGAGTGGGTTAAGACCTGTAATCCTACAATATGTTGCTTTCAAGAAACACATCTGAAGCAGAGAGATACACACATAGTAAAGGTAAAAGGCTGTAGCAGAATATATTATGCTTCAGGTGAAGTAAAAAAAAAATCAGTTGTACAAATCCTGATTTCAGAAAAAGCAAAAGCAAAAAAAATACCTAATTAAAAGAGATAAGAGAGGAAATAGTTTACCTGTCATAATTATGGAGAATAGAAGAATTTGTGACCAAACAAGAGATAGCAAATTTTATGAAATGCAAAATGGATAACTTGATTAC
Organism: Pseudochirops cupreus; assembly: GCA_028627135.1. NCBI lineage: Eukaryota > Metazoa > Chordata > Mammalia > Diprotodontia > Pseudocheiridae > Pseudochirops > Pseudochirops cupreus. The sequence goes on along the minus strand of JAQQSU010016922.1, from coordinate 2,575 downwards.
ATTATATTAAAAACTTTTCACACAAACAAATCCAGTGCAACAAAGATTAAAATGGAAGCAGAAATTTGGGAAACAATTTCACAACCTGTGCTTCTGATAAAGGCCTCATTTCTAAAATTTTAGAGAGCTGAGTCAAATTTATAAGAATAAATTGATAAACGGTCCAACTGATAAATGGTCAAAGTTATATGAACACATTGTTTTTAGATAAAGAAATTAAATCTATATATAGTCATATGAAAAATTCTCTAAAACTCTATTGATTAGATAAATGTAAATTAAAACAACTCTGAGGTACCCAGCAGACTCACCCAGCTGGAGGCTTCTGCAGCTGTCTCCCCATGGAGTGGAGGACCCAAAGAACTGCTTAGGTGGGAACACGGGGCGCATACAGGGTCAATGGTTTTTCCTGGGGCTAACAACCCGCGGCCTGGGTTTTTGAAGCTACATGCCCAGACTTTCAGAAGTTGGGATGGAGGAATGAAATCTAGGGGCTCTCATCCCCCTCCCTGACACAAAAAAATCAAGATTTAAAAGCTCACCTAGAGTACATTCTTGCACAAGTGTAAACAGCCCCAGGCTTGGAAATCACTGAGGAAGGGGGAAGGGAGATTGTACAGAGCCTAAGCCCAGATGGGTGGAGGCAGCAAGCTCTAACAACAAAAGCCCAGGTGTGCTTTAGAACCACCTGGGCAATCAGCAAACTACAGCCCTGCCCTTCTACTACAGTGAGCCTGCCTGAGAAGCAGTCGAGAGAACTGACAAACTCAGTACTCCTGCACCCCAGAAGTAGATATCCACTCTAAAAATACAGGATATAGGCAACCACAGTGGGGAAGAAGGAAACTGCAAAGGCTAGAACCATCAAATCGTTCTATAGTGAGCAAGAACAACCAAACTCAGAAGGCAAGACGGACTCTACACATACACACTGGAGACCACAGAAGGAAAGGTGAATTGGTCTCCAGCTCAAAACGCATTCTTGGAGAATTCCTTGGAGAATCTCAAGAGGGATTTTAAAAATGAAATTAGAGAGGTAGAAGATAAATTTAAATCTAAAGTGACCAAATTGGAAAAAAAATTCACAGAAGAAAACAAAGCTTTAAAATGTAAAATTGGAGAACTAGGAGAGGAGGTCCAAAATCTAACCAGAGAACATACCTCACTAAAAATGAAAAATGAACATATGCGAAAGGAGCAGCAAAAACTAATTGAGGAAAATAATTCACTAAAAATTAGAATCAAATTGAAGCCAAGGACTCTATGATACAACAAGAGTCAGTCAAACAAAACACAAAGATTGAACAATTAGAAGTGCAAAATATCTCACTGGAAAAACAATTGACCTGGAAAATAGATCCAGGAGAGAAAATCAAAGAATTATCAGCCTACCAGAAAGCCATGATGAAAAAAGCAACCTGTACAGCATCCTTCAAGAGACTGTCAAAGAAAACTGTCCTGAGGTCTTAGAATCAGAAGGGGAAATAGTTATTGAAAGAATTCACGAATTTCCTCCTGAAAGAGACACCAAATTGAAAACTCCAAGAAATACAGTAGCCAAATTCCAGAGTTATAAGGTCAAAGAGAAAATATTGAATGCAGCCAAGAAGAAACAATTCAAATATGGTGGAAATACAGTCAGGATTACACAGGATTTAGCAGCTGCTACATTAAAAGTTCAGAGGGATTGGAATGCCATATTCCGTAAAGCAAAATAACAAGGACTGCAACCAAGGATCAACTACCCAGCAAGACTGAGCATATTCTTTCAGTCAAGGAGATGGCCATTTAATGAAATAAAGGACTACCAGACTTTCCTTATGAAAAAGCCTGAGCTCAATGGAAAATTTGATCTCCACTTACAAGACCCAAGAAAGACATAAAAAGGTAAACAAGGAAAACATACACTCACACAGACACATACACAGACAGATGCCCACACATGCACATAACTTGGGACCCAATAAGAGCAAACTGCTTACATTCCTTTGTGAGAAGCAGATACCTGTCAATACTGAAATCTGTATAAGCATTGTGACATTTTAAAGGGATGTACATAGAAAGAGGATGTGGGTATAAGTGAACTAATCTGAATATTAAAAAAAAACCTATTAAGGGGAAGAAAGGGATTGTAATGGGAGAAAAGGAAAGGTAGAGGCAGAAGATGATAAATTATGCCACAAGAAGAGGCATAAAAACATAGCAAATTGGAGGGGTGGGAAGGAAGGAGATGAACATCATATGATCATTACTTTCATTGGTTCTGATTTAAAGAGGGATCAATACAAATGGCTAAGTTTAGATTCTAACACAAAAAGACACAAAAAATCATAACAACAGAAGGAAAAGAGGGAGGAAGAAGAGCACTCTATGAAATTTACTAACTTTGGTTTGGGTTTAAGGAGGGAATAACATACTCAGTAAGGAATAAAAATCTATTGTGCCCTACAGACAGTAGGAGGGAAAAGTTGGGAGGGGTATAACAAGGGGGAGGGTGGTCAATAGGGAGTGAAAGAGTAGCAAGGGGACAGGTTTGGTAAAGAGGGGGGACACAGGGAGGGATTACTGAGGGAGG
>JAQQSU010016921.1:0-10821 GCA_028627135.1 Pseudochirops cupreus | reverse complement strand
TCTTCTCCTCACTGGCTTTTTGGGCCTCTTTTGTCATTTGAGTTAATCTATTTTTAGGGTGCTGATTTCTTCAGTCATACTGCTGACTCTCTTTTCATGATTTTCCTGCAATGTTCTAATTTCTCTTCCCAATTTTTCTTCTACTTCCCTAATTTTTCTTCCACTTCCCTTAATTGGTTTTGAAAATCTTTCTTCAGCTCATCTCTAGCTTTAAGGCATTCTTCATGTTTATTGGAGGCCCCTGGTGGGGGTGCTCTGGCTGCGCTCTCCTCCTCCCTCTCTATCCCATGATCTTTCTTTTCCCCAAAGAAGGAATCAAGGGTTTGGGAGCTGTTCTTATTTTGATTCTTATGATTATTCTTACTCATGGTTCTTCAGACCGTGATATTTTTTTTTGAAATCTGAGGGGCTCTTCTTCCAGAAGGGAAAGCTCTGTCCCAAATCACTGGCATCCTCCCGGCTGCTGCAGCTCTTAGGGAGAGGCTGGGAACTCCTCCTATTTACTTCCGGCTGACTGGATAGCAAGGACTCCAAGACCGAGGCCCAAGACGGCAATCCGGATCCAGGCCACTCAACGCGAGAGCCCTGGCCTGAGAACAGTCGCTCAGTCCCCCTGCTGCCTGCAGGCTGTGGGCAGGAAGCTGCAACACCGAGGCGGGTGCAAAACCTCTGCCTTTTGCTTTTCTGCTCTGGAGGCCTTCTGGCCGGATTGCTTATCTCCCCCTTTCACAATTCCCACTCACAGCTGCTGGTAATCCGCTCACCTGAGAGGCTCCTCAGCTCCTCCCATCCAGCCGTCCCCAGGGCACAGCCGCGGCTTCAGAGCAGGCTGGTTTTGGTTTGCAGTGCTGATATGCTTCATCGTAGCCGAGCTGACTTTAGTGGGAAGTATCTTTGTGTGCATTTTGGAGTTCTAGGATTGGTTTAGAGTCCTATCTTATGGGTATTTTGGGGTTTCTATGTGAGAGCTGCGATATGTTGCTGCTGGTACACCGCCATCTTGGCTCCCGGGACTAAATTCATTAACGTTAAAGGTTGTTTTGTTTTGTTTTGTTTTTTCCCAGTGTTCCCAGCATGTAAACCCTTTAAATTGAAAGTTTTTTTGTTTCTTTGTTTGTTTGTTCTTTATCCCCGGCAACTAGCAAAGCACCTGGTACATAGTGTGCATAGTACAAAATTAAACATTTTTTTAAATTTTGTCAACTGTCCTAAACACTTATGAGTTGAATGAAGACCCATATCCTTTTCAGATGAACTACATAGTAAGTTTTCTTGACTTGCCCAGTGTCTATAGTTCTTTAAAATTTAGTATAAAGTGTTGTAACCAGCTTTAAAACTTGTTCTGCATGCTGGTGAATGAATTTCAAAGCACATTCTAGGGTAGTTTGCTGTAAAAATGTAATAAAATCATGTGCAATGGCAATATATTAATAACAGTACTCAACCTGTTTTATAACATTGTTTAGCACAAAAAATATAATTACTTCTAAAACATTAATTGAGTTGATATTAATAACTATAGACCCATACACCTACTTTCTCACTTTTACAAAGTCTATATATAAGAAAAACACATGGACATATGGAAGGAACCTATGGTGAAAATATGAGAAAGGAACAGGCGGGCAGGTTTTTTTGTCAATGCTTTTATACAGCAGGTGACATTTTAATAGGCACACCATTTACTGAAAGGTTCCAATACTACATTATCCCACTGTAATTATTTGTGGACTATTAAAAAAATACTTTGGAAGAACAGGATGATATCTTAAAGACTCTTTTTCAACAAGGTGGCTTCTATGCTTATGTTAAGATCATACACATTTCCCTGATATCTTAACAACAAAGATAACTTTTAAGCAGTCTTTGGATGGCAAATATGAATTGAAGCATAAAATAGAGAGATACAGGCTCACCAAAAGTGTTTGCCACTGTTGAGGAGATGTATTAAAAATTTGCTATAGACAGGGAGGATTGCCAGATTTTCCTGTTTGTTGATAAGGTACATTGTATCAACCTTAGAACACTGCAGTTTCATAGATGATATTTGTGGCTACTCAAAAGAACTAAGTCACATGGAGAAAAAATGTATGAAGAATGCCTGTTCTGAAGAAAAGGGGATCTTAACCTGGAATCCAGAAAGCCCTAATGGATACATGGATATATTTCATAAGGTCCATGAACTTGGACAGGAAAAAATAAAGCCTTCAATTTCACCAGCTTCTAACTGAAAGTTAACACTTCAATTATTTCAATATATAATCCTGAAAAGGGGTCCATAGGCTTCACCAGACTACTAAAAATGACTCTCTTTCTCTCTCTGTCTCTCTCTCTCCGTCTCTCTCTCTCTCTCTCTCTTTCTCTCTGTCTCTCTCTCTCTGTCTCTCTCTCTCTGTCTCTCTCTCTCTCTTTCTCTGTCTCTCTCTCTCTCTCTCTCACACACACACACACACACACACACACACACACAGAAACACACACTTATACTCACATTCACTTCTCCATGTGGAAAAGTTAAAGAGGTTGCTTTTGAAGAATCACAATGACATGTAATAGAAGTGCCTTGAGAAATTTTGAAAAATACTTTGACACTTTGTAACTGGTTCAATTGGTATGTTGAATGGGAGGTTCTTTAATTGACTGCGATGTCATTGAAAAATCTTTAGTTAGTTTAAACCAGTTTTTTTTTTGTTTTGTTTTGCTTTTTGCTGATTTTCTTTAGTGATATTCTTGTGATGTGATAGCCCAGAAGTAAGAGGCAATATTGTAAGGGGAGAGGCCTTCTCTTCTCTGTGGTCATGTGATATTGAAAAATAGGATTCAGTCTTTGAATTTTTTTTTTCCTGCACTAAGTGAGGGTGTTAAAATCTCTAACCTTGAACGTTTTTAAAGATTGGGAGAGCAAGGCACTGAAATCCAGGAATAAAGACCAGATTAAGTATTGTAGGTAGGTTAGGACCTCATTGCCCTGAGAAGCAAGAAGAGATGTTCACTTAGGGCCTCAATTCATTTGAAGTTGGGAGAAGGATTTATCTGGCAGTCATAGAACCTTAAGTATGACCAGTCCTATGTGTGATCTGAGCTAAGTTTTGAACTTACTCTCCTCATCCCCTACACACTGGAGTGGTGTAAGGAAAGGTATATCCCTGAGGTACAGAAGAAAATGTCTATTTTTTTTCTTGTGCTTTATTTGAAGAAAATATCCCTCTATATGAAGACAAAATTTCTTAAATTGTTAAGTGGTGCTAGTCAACAGACTACTAACAGTGGGCTGAACTGTCAAATTGTGCATATAGAACCAGCCTTGGATTTGGGAAAACCTAGCATCCAGACTCTGAAACATACTAGCTGAATGTAGGTAAGACACTCAGTATCCCAGTGTCCACATTTTCCAAGAGTTATAAGCTTTAAACAAAATTATTCTTTTTTTTTGCAATTTTTTTTTCAGGATTAGGATTGAAAAGATAATTCAAATGTCATTTCATTACTGTCCTATCAATCTAAGGGTGAAATAATGGAAAACCAGAAAACCAAAGGTACTATTGACAGAGATTTTAGGTAAAGTTTATATTCAACCCCCCTCCTCTGAACTCCAGATCCAGATATTACCTTTCCATAATTAAAGAAAGAAGTCAATTCTTAAAAAAAAAAAGTATAGAATGAATTCTTAGAATTGAAGTTAATCTGCCAAAAAAATGAAATGAATCCTTCCTTTGAAGAGTGCAAAGTATTCTAACACTCAGGGGCCCTTCTCAATTACTTCCTTAGCCTCCTCACTATATTGAAGTGGCCTCCTTTTCCCCTGTGAACTAAATCATCACTTACTTAATATCTCTAATAAATTTAAAAGTCTAAAGAAAAATCATTAGAAATCTGAATAGTGAAAGAAAGGTAAGAAAAAGTCTGAATGTTTAAAAGGACAAAACATTCTCTCCATCTTGTCTGAGAGTTGAGTTGTACAATTGCTGAAGTGGTATTGCCGGGTTTTTTTCTGCATTTCTCTATATGATAAGTAGAAAACAGAAATTCTGTAGTGGTTGAAATCTAGTTTGTACATGAAGATACAATAATCCATTCCTACTTCTATCCTTAAGTCAACAAGCTTATGTCTTAAGGCTGAGAGTAGCCTGAATATAGACACACATTTGGAGCGCCAGTACAGTTTGATCTGATTTTAATCAATTGCTATAAAACTACAGATTTGTGATCCTGAAAAAAAAAAAGTAGAAAATGATGTTTATAAATATAATGCTAGAAATTTTAGAGAACTCTAAATGACAGACCGAGAAAGGGGAAAAAAAGAAGCCTTTAAAAATAATTTAAATGAAAGACAATGAGTAGATTCTCATGTCTTAACAATACCGACACAACAACAAGTTACTGTTTTCAGGTCAATACCTAACATAAGCCTTTGAAAATTATACCAAGCTCCTAATATCACCTTAGGAATTTAGCAACAGGCTAGGATTAAAGCTTCTTTTCTCAACAGGACACTGAACTTTCAATTCATGTTTTTGTTTTTTCTTTAAGTACCAAAATTAGCTTATTATAATAGGCTCTGTGGAGGTTATTTTGACTCTTTAATTTCTTGTAGTAAGACTTTAAAATGACCAGAATAGAGGAACCAGAGTCCTCTGTAAAACCAAAATGAGACAAAATCACATGCAAAATTTTATAAGCTTTCTTAGGGAATGTTAAATTGATTAAAAGTACAAAATAATAATGTCATTGAAGAACCAAGAAGCATTGAGACAGCTTTCTCAGTCTCCATATTGTGAATATTAATATTTTTTCACTAGTTCAGTAAGTTTAACATCTTTTAAAAATACATTCATGCATGTTTTCCTTTTTCCTTTATTTATTTATTTATTTAGTAGTTTTTTTTTTATTTTGACAGTGATTTTCTTTGAATATCCACTTTCCTACACTTCTGAAATGCCATGCATGGTCTTTCAAGCAGAGGAGAGTAACACATTGTATTTCTGAAGTCCTACTTAAACATATCTTTAGTTCAGTTACTGTTATATTTGGAAGTGTTTTTAGTTTATGTTCAGTTCCTGATTTTGCATGTATGTGAGTGTATACATGTGTGTATATGTATATATGTGTATACATATGTATGTGTGTGTGTTCTGTGTACACAAATATGCATACTTACACATACATATTATAGGGTTCACAAACTGGGGTAGATCGATTTTTTTAACATTTCTGAATGAAATGATATGGAAAGAAATAGTATACAAAGTTAAGGCTAAATCGAAGAAATACAAGACTTCTAAGATTTCTGCACTTATTGAATAAGAATGTTAAGCTGAATTATAGTAATATGAAATGGTTATTTCCTTACCAAGGATTGCCCTTAATGTAGGACATTAGTTTGAACCACTGAATACTGATAAACATACTGATCTTAAATGAGAGCGATCCTGCCCTAAGAGCAATATACTTGGTACTTGAGCTTCTCTGTCTTTACAGGATTCATCCTTTTTAGTTGAAATTTGTGAGCCTCCCATTTGGAAGAAGCCAATCATTCCATACACATACATGTACACACAGAGACACACATATACATGTGTGTGTGTGTGTGTATATATATATATATATATATATATATATATATATTTCCTCCTTTCAGATGTTATGATGGCATATCTCCCTTCATAAATAACTAAGGAACATGACTGACTGAGTCATATGAAGACAGTCCAGATGAACTCAGAGCATCATAAGTCATCCACTCAGGTATAAAAATAGGGGAAGAAACATAAAAAAGCAGTGGTACAGGTTGCACATGAAATTAGGCAATACCATACTGAAGATTCCTGTATATGGAGCTAAGCACACAGAGAACTACAGCATGGGGCTATGGGAAGCAGAGGTGTGGAATTCAGTGTATTTGAATACACCTTTCATCAAAAACTATAAATGTAAAACAGGGATTCTTAACTTCATTTGTGTCACGTACTCCTTTGGCAATTTGCTGAGATCTATAGACTCTGATCTCATAATAACATTTTTAATTGTATAAAATAAAATACATAGAATTATGAAACTATTTATATTGAAATTAAGTTCTAACTGTAAAAAAAAATATTTAAGTTCATGGACCTGTTGAATAAAGTCATCAGAAAGGTCTGCTTTGATCTCATTGACCACATTGTTGGAGGAGGTCTTGCGCTCTCTCTGGAAACTTGCTGCACTAGGAGCGCATTGCTCTGAGAAGAAGTCATTATTCTCCAGTCTTTGGTTATTTTGTAAAACAACTTAACTCCTTGTTGCTGCCCTTCCTGAGTACTCCTCACTATTGAAGTCCATTTAAACTGCTCCTTCTTCCCCTAATAGGCCCTCTTGCACTCTGGTGCAGTGAAGTTTCCCAAACTGCAGTTCCCTTGCCTTTGATTAAAGACCTTTGTTTTTGCTATTTTGATAGTCTTCTTTATTTCAAGTAGACAGACCCTAGAGTTTATACCCATGAAAATTAAAGTTCTAAAAAAAATACTAATTAGAATTCCTGTCAGTAATTTTGCCAGGCTTAGGAATTAAAGAGATATAGCTTAAGATTTAATGGAGGTAGGAAAACTGCCCCTAAAAAACACCACTCTATATTCCTTGACCTTGTTACATTCATTCATTTTAAACCTAACATACTTCTACCTCCACTTTCATTTCTCCTACATTACCCAATATTTATCTGGATTTACTGTGATTTCTTTTAACCCTTGATTCTTTGACTTTAAGTTTTCTCTCTCATCTGTCTTGGTGGTCTCATTTCACCAACTCAGTATGAACAGATATCATCAATTAATACTTAGCTATAGTCTTTGTCTTCTTGGATGTGAGAATCATTATTCTTCCACCTTATTTCTCATCTGCACATAAGTCAGATTCCAATAAACTAAACCAATTAGAGTGTTCTACTAACAAATTCTTTCCACTACTGATTTAGTATTTCTTTTTCAGCTTTAATAGACCAGAGTTATTCTGTGGCTTACTGTCTGCCAGGAACCGAACTGCTTCTGCCACTTTTTATAATTAATTGCTGAAATTGCCAACATGTGACTCCTCATTCCCATCCCCTCCAGAAGGCTCTGAATTTTAATCTTTTTTTTTTCTGATTTGTAAACAAAGATCCTAGACGAAAAATTATGATGCTAACTGAAGATTCCAGTATAGAACCTTACCAACCATGCTTTTAACAGAAAATGGAAAAGGAATAGTTATCAGTAAGTAAAAGATTTATGAAATAAATACTTATGAAAATATTTGGTCAGTGCAAACATGAAGGGTACCACATTTTCTAAATCACATCGTAACAATAATACAACTCACTAAGATTTTTTTTTAATTATGAGATTCCACCACACCTATAGTTTGTGATTATGGAAATGATTTTTCCATGGATTTTTCAGTATCAGCACTAGACAAATCATGTTATGCTCCCCTAAGGTATTTTAGTAGTGCAGAGTCCAAACCAAAGTGCTCCTTAGAGATTAAATTCTCTTCACGGGTAATATATTTATTGTACCTTGAAAGGAAAACATTACAAAAGCTTCTCTTTTAAATGAATAATTTGAAAAAGAAAGTTTTAACCATTCACATGGGGGAAAATGCCATACAGCATACTATTCAGATGACTTCATGAAGCTGGTTATCCAATTCACTGAGTTACTGCATCAGTCACTAAGTACTGGACAGGAATAGAAGATACGCATTTATATGGGTTCATGGTTTAGTAGAAGGAAGAGATTGGCTTGGATCCATTTTGGAAATTGTCTGGTTGTTTGCTGCAAAAAGTCAAAAAATAACAACAAAACCTAAAGAGCAAAACTAAACAAAAGACAACAAAAACAACACACAAGTCAGAAACAAGAACAACATGTTCTTGACATCAATATCACCCCAGGCATGTCATATGAATGATACTTTTGGAGGGACATGGTATCAAAAAAATTGAATATATGTGATATCAAAGGCAATGGACCCCCTTTGTCAACTGTAACTTACATATATTACCAATGAAGATTTGTGAATGAGAAGTCAATTTCACTGGAGGTCTTCATCAAAGATTATACGATCATTTGTCATATATCAGGCAGCTCAGTGCCATGGTGGATAGAATTTAATTTGGGATACAGGAAGATCTAAGTCTGAATTCTACTTTAAAGACTAGCTGTATAAACCTGGATAAATCTCAACCCCTCAGCTTCAGTTTCCTCATCTTTAAAAGAGGGAAAATAAAAACACCCACTATACAGAGTTGTGAAGGTCAAATGAAATAGCTTCTAAAGCTATTTCAAATTATAGAATGCTATATAAATTATTACATGTTATCATAAATTGCTATATATGTCATTTAAATTGTAATATCATTATTATCATCATCAACATACTTTTAAAAGTTCTTACTATATTTTAGACACTAGGGTTATGAATATAAATGTAAGGGAGTCCCTTCTTTGGAAGAGCTTATATTCCACTAGGAGAAAAAATATATTCACAGATAAATAAATATAGGCTATAATATATGGAATAAATGAGGTATGATTTGGGGGGAGGATGGAAACAACCGAGGAAATCTGGAAAGTTCCCAAGATGGAAAAACAGGGAAGGAGAGCATTCTAGGCATGGTGAATAGTCTATATGAAGACGTGGAGGTAGGAGATGGAATGTCATATATAGAAAACAGTGAATAGAACAATTTGGTTGGACCAGATGTAGTCAGTGTAAGAAGGAATAGTATTGAATCAACATAGAAAGATAGACCAGAGCAAGATTATGAAGGATATTGAAAGTCATAGGAGTATGCTGTAATTTGATCTGCAATCTGACCTCTAAACATCACTCAATTAAAGCTGTTCTTTCCAAAGTTACAAATGATTGAGAAATGGTCAGATGTAATGATCTCTTTTTAAAAAAAAATAATCAACCCTTATTCTTCTTGATCTTTTTGGAGCATTTAAAATCATTGACTACCTTTTCCTCCTTTACTTGTTCTTCTCCCTGATTATTATTGTTATTCTTCATTATTTTTTCCTCCATATTTGACATCTCTATAGCTTCTTTTTCAGTGTCATCACTGTTCTTCACATTCAGTTGGATATAAGCCAGGGCTTTTTTCTCCTTTTTCTCTTCTTTTTCTACATTCATTTTAGGGATCTAATCAATTTATTTGGGTTCATCATCATCTTTTGAATGACTTCCAGATATAAGTACATCTTCATTCCCATTTTATCCTAAACTTCAGTCATTAATTACAAACTATTTGACTACAACTCAAATATCACAGATATCACAAATTCAATAAGACTTTATTCCCAAACTCTTCCCTCTTCCTAATGTTTCTATTACTGCTGACAGCAGTCTTCATCCTCTCAGTTACACAGGTTTGCAACTTCAACTCTTGCCTGTTCCTTACCCCTCATACCCAGCTAGCTTCTCAGTCTTTGATTCTAATTCTATAATATTTTTTCCCTACTCAAACTCCTTTTTCTACTCATATAAGCACCTAGTTTTGGCTAGTATAACCTTTAATCTCGACTACTGCAGTAGTTTATGTAGATTAACACTGCAAGAAAATAGCATACCCTAATAATCTAAACATTTGAGTTGATCTGAATTGCTTTGTTGAGGGTAAATAACACTTCAAAGTCTCCTGACATGTCTATGATTGTATAAGAAGGAACCAGTCTATTAGACCTATCAAATAATTTAGTTAACATAACTTTGCACAGAGTCCACAATACTATAATTGGGTAATATGTTTTTTTTGTGTTTTTTTTGCATTTTGTTAGCCTTATATTATACTGCTTCCTAAAATGAGGAGTATGTTGGGGCCAATTGGAAATGTCATGTAAGAACCAATTGCTAAATTTTCTGTGTGATCATTTACACTTTACTACAAATCAGAGCCAGATGCATTGTTTTGTTGATTGTCTAAATATTAAAAAAATAATGAGGAAAATGTTGCTAATGGTATATTCAAATTAAAAGGGTATTAGTGGATACTCTCTCTTGCCTCCCACAAAGAAAATTGGCAGCACACCTCTGCATACAATGGAGATGTACAAGACAGATAAATGAGTGTTGATTAGATTAGATTTTTAAATAACTTAATCTAAAAAGTGATCACTAAATTACTAATGTCTCAATGTCTTTCAAATTAGAGGTTTCAAAGAGATAAGTTTAGGGTGACAAAAGGAGAAAAAAAACCACATCAAACTTCTTGAAAAAATTAGGTATCCCAAAGTGGAATGAAATGTCTTGAGAGGTGGTGGTCTCAGTTTATTCTTTTTTAAATTAACTTTTTTAAAATTTTTATTTATTTATTTTTTATTTTTAGTTTACATCATTCATTTACACAAGATTTTGAGTTACAAATTTTCTCCCCATCTTTCCCCTACCCACCAGCCCAAAACAGTCATCCCACAGTATATCCCCTCCCCCAATCTACTCTCTCCGATATCCTCCCCCATCACCCCACTGACTTTCTGGAAGGGCAAGATGGATCTCCCTACCCCAGTGCCTGTATATCTTAATTCCCAGTTGCATGTAAATAATATTGATAATAATAATAATAATAATAATAATAATAATAAATATATGTGTGTGTATATGTATGTATATATAATTTAATACTTGATTACAGAAATTTAAATTCTAGATTCTTTCCCTTCCTCCCTCATCACACACCCTCACTGGAAAGACAAGCAATTCAATACAGGCTGTAAATGTGTAGTTACGCAGAACATCTATACAACAGACATAATGTGAAAGACTGACTATATTTCCCTCCTTCCTATCCTGCTCCTGCCCCCCCCC
>JAQQSU010016920.1:0-10822 GCA_028627135.1 Pseudochirops cupreus | reverse complement strand
CCCCAAAAAAACCCTGGAAACTGCATAAATTAAAACACATTTGGGTGATATGCCAGTCTGACAAGTAGTGAAGAGAAATGCCAATTTTGATGGGAACTCATCTGAAACATCTTACTGAGGACTTTTGAATATCATTTATTAGCAGCATCCACTCAGAAATGAGAGAGAAGTCATGGAGGGGAAAATTGCTTTAAAGAAATCTTGGCAAGAGATCCAACTAAAAACATCTTAAGGGCATTTAAGGATGAATCTGGAAGAGGACAACAAATGGATGAAAAATTGAAAATATCTGTAAAAATTTTATAACAAACTCTTTTCATCATCAACAAATGGAATCACCATATTTGGATTCTATCATAAGCGTAGACATGCTTATAAAGAAAGTAGAACTAGATCTGGAACAACAACAAAAGGATATATGAAAAAATCAAATGGATTAGATTAAGTATACATGAAGGTCTTTGCTGACACAATTTGGAGGTCATTGAGAAAACTATTTTCAAGGTATCTGAAGGAGGGTAAGATATCAAAGGCCTCATATACACACATATGCAAATCTCAGTCCTTATTATTACAAAAAATGTCAATAAATACTGACCTATATACAACTTTTTCAACTATATAAAATTTTATGAGAATAATCTAGACATGCATATAAATATAAGGCCATCCTTGATGAAGATATTAGAAGGGACTAGGAAGGCTCTCACAAATGTCTCATAGTGGACCACTTCTTTATCATCACAAAACTGATTAAAAGATGTTGATAATACAAAAATCTATTGTATTTTGCTATATGTTAACTATGTAAAAACTACAATTTAGTAGAAAAAATCCTACAACAAGCTATCTCCAATATATGTTGAAATTATATACGATTCCATAACAGATACAACAACATAGATAGCCGTGTTCACAACCCACTGGTCCTTAATATCAAGTCAGGCATAAAATAGAGAAATATATACTCATTAAAGATGTTCAGGAGAGGATTCTGAGAAGATAGCAGAGTAGATCAGGAAATTCCAAGCTCCCAAGATTTTCCCTTACATAAGAGATGAAATAGCACGTCAGATTGAATATTAAGCAGTAAAAATAAATAAGAGTAGAGGCAGAATAGGGGTCCTCCTGAGACAATCAGAGGGGATCTGAAGAAAAATCCCAGGACTAGGTTTGGTCCCTGTGAAGAGTAAACACGTCTAGGCTAGCGTCAGCTTAAGCAACAAATGGGAGGTCCTAGGATTAGCCTGGTTGGAAGTCTGCCTCTGCTTCAGCTGTAGGTAATTTAACACCTAGGACAGTGAGAGGTATTGGGCATCTGAGCCAGGGAACATTGAGGGAACTTCCGCTGACAAGGAGTGCCAGATTCATCTTGGCTGCGAAAATGCAGATGAAGCAAGAAGAAGCCAACACAAGCTCAGTGAGTGGAGAAGCAGTGGGGTATGAATTCCGCTAACTGTGGGCATTTACAGGAGGCTGGAGGTATTGGCTCCAGAGGAGAGAACTGAAGGAGGATTTGAGGCCAGAGGCATCATCCCCCATCCCCGGGATTAGAGGTACTTATAAAACCTGAACTACTACAAATTAAAAACAAAAATGCATAGACAAAGAAGAAAAAAATTCAACCTCATAGGGATTTACTATGGAATGAAGAAAACAAAGGTTTGTCTTCAGAGGAGGATACTAAAGCAAAGAAATCCTCTTCTACCCCAAAGAGTAATATCAAATGGTCACCTGTTCAAAAAGAATTCATAGAAGAACTTTAAAAAGACTTTAAAAATCAAATGGAAGAGATTGAGGAAAAAAAAATTTTTTTAATAAGAACAATCAAAGAAAAACAAAAAGATTATAAAAAGAAAGTCAACTAATTAGAAAACAATGTCCAGAATCTTAAGGAAGAAAATCACTGTCCCCAAATTAGAATTGGGCATGGGGAAGCCAGCAAAGTTATAGGAGATTAAAAAATAATAAAACAAAATATAAAAAAATGAAAAAATAGCAGAAAATGTGAAATATCTCACAAGAAAAACAACTGATCCGGAAATATATCAAGAGAGAAAACATAAGAATGATTAGATTACCTACAAACTATGATTATAAAAGAATCGTGATATGGTAACATAAGAAATAAAGAAAATTGTCCTGAAGCATTAGAACATGAGGGGAAAATAGAAATGGAAAAAATAAATCCATCAATAACTACCTTAAAGAGATCCTATGAAGAACACCTACAGGAATATTATAGTCAAATTCCAACACCCCCAGCTCATGGCTAAAATGTAGCAAGCAAAAAGAAAAAAAAACTATTTAAATATTAGAATTATACAAGACGTAGCAGTGGTGATACTAAAAGACCACAGGTCTTGGAGCACCATATATTGAAGGACAAAAGAACTGGGGTTTTGGCCAAAAAAGATCACACCCAGCAAAGCTAAGCATAATCCTGAATGAAAAAAAAATGGACATTTAATGAACTGTCAGACTTTCAGGACTTAAAAAAAAAAATCTTTAACTAAAAGGAAGACTTGACATACAATAGCCAAGAGAAATATAAGGTAGATACCAAGCACTAATTGCAAGAGACTGTGTAGGAAAACAGTTTACCTTTTATGTATGTAAAATGTAAAATATATGTCTAAGGTTGTTATTAGTAATTGGGTAGTTTGTAAGAAAGATTGGAGTAAACCCAAGTATAATATGACTTTAAAAAATAAAACCATTTAGAAACAGCTAAAAAGAGTGATTATTTTATAAAAATGAGGTGTGAGAGGAAGAATCAACACAGAGGAATCAGATGGGGGAGAAGGACTGTTCTCAAAACCTACTTTTCATCGAGAATGGGCTTAAGAGGGAATAATATCTATATCTGTCTATCTATTTATCTATCTATCTATCTACCTATCTATCTATATGTGTGTATATATGTATATACATATAAAAGTCTTCTAAATTCAGAAAGAAAGAAATAAAATACCAGGAGGACAGAGCATGGGGAGAGGATAAGGAGGGAATCTCTAGAGGGAAGAGGGAAGTAATAGGTTAAAAGGGGGAGGGTTATAAAAGTGTTTAGATTTAAGAGAAAGGGAAGATAAGGGAGGAATCCTTGGAGGGAGGGTAGGTTAAGTAATAGGAAGGTAAGGTAGAAGGTAGAAGTAAAGTAGGGGAGTCAGGAGGGATAGGAAATAAGAGATATGCACACACATAAAAACAAAGATCAGAAGTAGAATTTTGTTAGGGAAAGTTAGGGCAGCTAGGTAGTGTAGTACATAGAGTATGGCCCTGGAGTTAGCAGCAGGGCCTGAGTTCACCTGCAGATATTTGAGACTTACTAGCTATGTGACCCTGGACAAGTCACTTAACCCCAATTGCCTCCACAACAACAACAACAAAACCCAAAGGTTAGGGAAAATATATGTGTGTGTATGTATATAGGGATATATAAGTATACGTTTATCTATATATCTAAATATCTAAATATATCCATGCTTAATGTAGCCTTCTGGGATGAGGGAGAGAGGGAAAAAAGAATAAAGTTAAAAAGAACAAAAGAAAACTAACAAGGACACAAAGAAAAGATGGACAACTCTCAACTAAATATGTAACAGGGGTGAAATTTATTTTGTGAAGTTTGGATTCAGTTAAAGGACTGCACTTGAGGACCTAGAGGGTCATATGTAGCCTTGAGGCTTCAAGGTTCCCCACTCCTGGCAAGATCCTTATCACATACACTTTCTTAAAATGGAAATTTATTTCTATATATTTTGAATCATCTCTTTCATTCTACTGTGCACATGACATGCTTTTTTCCCCTTTTTTTTATTATGTATTTGTTTTAATATTTAAGTTTATAATATGTTCCTTTTTCTTTTCTTATTGTATATTTAAGTTTCAGTAATAACAATTTTTTAAATTTAATTTTTGTAAAATATTATTTAAAAATTAAAATATTTTTTAAAATAATGATATTCTAGAAAGACTATAGTTTAAATGGAGACTGAAGCAAAACACGCTATTGTTCTCTTTCATGTCTGGTTTTGCTTTTTTTTTTTTTCCTTTTCCCAGTGATCACTCATTGGTTACAACTCCTCTATATGACCAAACTATTGTACAATGTGAAAGTATTTGCCCATCCTATACATGACTGCATGCCACCATGGGGGGGGGGGGAGGGAGGGGAGAAAATCTGAAACTCAAGATTGTGGAACTGAATCTTGTAAATTAAAAGTAAATAAGTAAATAAAAAAAATAAAATAAAATAATGATATTCAGTACTGTCACAGAGGAGATTCAACATAGAGTTCAAGTCAAGGCAGTTATCTCCTAGATGCTAAAGTCCTTCAAATGCTCTTGTTTATAGATTTTATAATACTTATTCCCCTGGAATATTGTAGAGCCTCCTAAATGAGATCCATAATCACTCCAAGAATTTGACTTTATTTTTGTACAGGAAAAATCAATTACGTGAAGAATACTTATTATCGGATTATGATAAGCAGATGAATATACAACCTATAGAGTTTATCTTCCAATTTATTTCTATGTAAGCATACGTACTTATATCTATCTGTAGACATCTATAACTGTATATATTTAGAACATCCATTTATATATGTCATATGTGACATAACATGTTATATATAATGTATGTAGTCACACATGAATCATTACATGGATAGATGGAGATCTTCATCACAATAATCCTAGTAATAGCTGGTATTTATATGAGTTTATTATGTGCCAGGGCCATGCTAAGTGTTTACAAATATCCTATTTGATCCTCACATTAACCCTGTGAAGTAGGTGCTATTATTATCTCCATCTTACAGTGGAGGAAACTGAGGCAAACAGAGATTTGTCAATGTAAATATAGAAATAATAGATATAGAAAGACAGAGATGGAGAGATGGGTATAAATAAATATTTTGAACAGATTCTTCAAAAAGGCAGTTAATTCCTTAATTCCTCTCCTCATTCTACTTCTGATTCTTCAGACTTTGCTACTGTGACTCAATGACTTTCACCCTGTGGTCTTTTCACCCTAGAACATCCTTCTACTTCTACATCCTCCTCCTTCCATGAGTTAGTTTCTCCAGAAACCTCTGTTTTAAGGAATAGCTTGACCATTTTTCATTCTTCTGATAACTCTCCTTCCGATAAAAATTGAACAGAGGCAGAAGTTAAATTCTATGTAATTAGGTGGCGCAGTGGATAGAGCGCTGGGCTTGAAGTTAGGAAGACTCATCTTCCTGAGTTCAAATCTGGCTTCAGACACTTAATAGCTGTGTGATCCTGGGCTAATCAATTAACATTGTTTGCCTCAGTTTCCTCATCTGTAAATGAGTTGGAGAAGGAAATGGCTAACCACTCTAGTATCTTTGCCAAGAAAACCTCAAAAAAGGCCATGGAGAGTCAGATACAACTGAACACTGGGCTAGATTTTGAGAATCAACCAAAGAAATCAACCATTAGTCCTTCCTATCAAGGCATTGGTAATCTAATAAAGAATTTAAATCTAGTAAACTGTCCCTCAGAAGCAGGGTTCCATTCTGTCTTGCTCCAAGACACATAGCCAGCACCAATGAGAGGAAATTACAAGGGGAAAGACTCTGGCACAACAAAAGGAAGAATTCTCCAGTAATTGCAGCTATTCAAAGCCAGAAGAGATTTTTTTCATTTGGAACTAAAATCACTTAAGTAAAAGTTGGGTCACTGAATGATACCTAGAGTTTAAAGTGACCTCAGAGGTGATGTAGTATAACTCTCTCATTTTATAGGTGAATTAGATGTAGAGGTGGAATGTGAATCCTTGTCCTCAGACTTGTTAGAATGAGATAAACTAGGAAATAGCAGAGAAAACTCCTGCATTGGGTGAGGGTTGAGCTAACTGTCTTTTAAAACTTCCCTTAACTCTACAATTCTTGGATGTTTGAATATTTTGTTGTTCAATAATTTCCATATATCCACAGAGACGATTTTTTATTTACTTGGACATTAGGCATATATGTTCATTTCATACATGAATAAATATAAATCTTATCCTAGGATGAAGTTATGCAATGTTGGAGAAATCAGAGGTCATTTCCAAAGGGATTTCAAGCATGTTTTGCTTGATGATACTCTGCTTTTCACAAAATTTTAATTCTATCTTTGTTTATTTTGGGACCATAGGTTTATCTCCCAAGTAACAAATTACAAATTCCTTGAAGGTGTAGGCAATCCTTAGGTTCACTTAATAAATATTGCAGACACGTTTTGCACTCTGTTTACCATAAACCAATTAATTTATTGGGTGTCTTCCAGCCACACATTTCTCCTCCTTCCATTCCCCGCCTAACAGTCATCTCTTGATATAAAAAAAAAAAATCAAATCAGATCAAGTCAGTTTCTTTGGTACATTCCTAATTGGATGCATAAAATTGACATTCTAAAAAAATACTCCTTCACTACACTTTTAGGAAGTTATTCTTGTTGACAATGTTTAGAGGTTTGAAGCAAACTAGAAATTGGGACTGTGCTTGTCATCCTGATACTGAAAGGAAAATACAGATGAATTGATTGGAAAGTCACATGAAATCAGGCTGGCTTTGAATGTGACAGATTATATTAAATAGTTACTTTATTTTTTTTTTTACTTCTCTCTCACTGCTGTGCAGTTATCTGATTTATACCACAGTGTTCCTAGTTGTTTGCTTGCATTTGGACAGGATGGGAAATTTTAGAAGTACTTAGATACTCTGCCAAAATCCACCTACCCCTTGCACAGCAAAGCCAGTGGAGTGGTGCTCTTCCTCATTGGTGTTTTCATATTGTATGACTTGTTTTTGTGTATGTTACCCTCCACCTAGTCCCCCACCCCCAATCTAAGGATCCTTCTCTCCTCCCCTTCACTTTTTATGGTCACTAGTTTTCAGCTAGGTTGGCAGCTAGGTGGCACAGAAAATAGAGTACTGGGCATGGAACCAGGAAGACATGAGTTCAAATATGACCTCAGACACTTACTAGCTGTGTGACCCTAGGCAACTCAGCTCTGTTTGCCTCAGTTTTTTCATCTGTAAAATGATCTAGAGGAGGAAATGGCAAACCACTCCAGTATCTTTGCCAAGAAAACCCCAAATGGAGTCAAAAGAGTTGGACATGACTGAACAAATGAAGTTTTCTTCAAAGCCCAACATAAGCACTTGCTTGTCCGAGGCCTTTCCTGAACCTTACCAGATTTTAATGCCTTCTCTGCTCAAAATTAACTTGTAGCTGTTTTGATTATATTTTGGATTTTTTATATAATGTGTCTATGAGTTATCTACCCTGACAGAAGGCACTTGAGGGCTTGTTTCACTTTATCTTGGTATCCACATTAGTTTTTGACGCTCAGGAGGTGCTTGCCAATTGATGTATTGGTCGATTACATTCCACATGATGTGAAGTTAAACACATTGTGGCAAAGCACAGAGTAATGTGTTAGAGAACAGCTAAGTGGGAAGTTGTTGAGTCGTTTCAGTCATATCCGACCCATCTGGGGTTTTCTTGGCAAAGATACTAGAGGGGTTTGCCATTTTCTTCTCCAGATCATTTTCCAGATGGGGAAACTAAGGCAGATGGGGTTAAGTGACTTGCCCAGGGTCACACAGCTAGTGTCTGAGTCTGGATTTAAATCCAGGCCTTCATGACTCCAGGCCTGGGACTCTATTCACTGTAGCACTCAGGGTACGCAGTTAGTAGTATTTACCATTTATACATTGTCTTTATTTAAGACGTATCTGAACATCCTGATGTTACTGATGAGATACACATGAGATATAATGGTAGAAATGAGTTCCTGAGCAAATTAATAGATTTATTGAGAGAAGAGTGTAGTGATGAGAGAGTTTTAAGTATGGAGAAAAAGGAGTCATTCAGGTGTAATGTGGTGAGTCAAGACTGGGGGCGAGGGAGGGACAGAGAGACAGAGATAGATAGACAGACAGAGACAGACAGAGACAGAGAGACACTGAGAGAGAGAGAGAGAGAGAGAGAGAGAGAGAGAGAAAGTGAAGACAGACAAGAATTAGAGAGACAGAGAGGGAGGGACAGACTGAAAGACTGATGGCATGTTGGGACTAAAGAAGCAATGTCTGAGAAGGCTATGATCAACATGTCTAGAGACTACACAGAAATTCCCATGAATGCAGGAAGTAAAGGAGTAAGGTGGTTGAGGATCACGGTGGTGGCAGTGGTATTTGGAATCCCCATTCTTCCCTGTGGAATGACTTCAATTTGGGGGGTGGGGATGAGGAGGAGGTGTTTCATGATTAGAAATTCATAGTCTCCCTTTAGGAAAGAACTGCCTAGATCATGAGTGATAACAGCACAATGAGCAGCGAAAAGGAAGGACAGGAAAAGGGAAAATGAGGAAAAGAGACAAATCAATGTAGACAAAGCCACTTAATAAGGGGAAAAAGAGAAATGCATGCATTGAAGTAGAAAGATGGGTATGTAGACAGAGATAGGCAAACAGACAGACCCATAGATAAGAAGTGTTAGAAAGGAGAGAACATTCTTACTCTGGGCCAGGAAAATAGTTTTCATGGGATCAGTCAATGGCGTAGCAGAAAGAGTGGTGGGATTAGAGTCAAGAGGTCAGAGTTTGAGTCTGATCTCCAATATTTATTATGTGTGACTCTGGATAAGTCACCTTGTGTCTCTGACCCAGTTTACTCATCTATAAAAGTGGAATGGAATTCTTGGATTACCTACCTTAGTGACTTGTTATGAAGAAAGATTTTTTTCTTTTGTAAATATTAAAACATGTAACTTTAAATTATATGAATGTTTATTGTTAGTATTAGCATCAACACTAATAATGATAAATGAGGTGGAGAAGGGCAAAAGGTTGGTCCCCGTTAAGTCCCAAATTTTCAGGAACCAGCAGAGGGCAGCAACGACCTGGCTCACCTGGGGTGGCAGATATCTGAGCAAAGAGTTGAGGAAATGAGGACTTTCAATTACAGAATGCTCGTTATAATGGGGAATAAACAGTGAACTTGTTTGGTTGAAAGATACCAACAGGTGAGAACATAACTGAGTGATCCATAGATCAGTCATTAGCTATTGTGTACTATCTTGTCTATGAAGAAGGGAAAATGCCTGTTAGTTTTCAGACACCTGCCCAACTCAGATTGCCTTGGAATTCAAAATAAAGGAAGCCACAATGTTCCTCTTTGTTGTTGTTGTTGAGCCATTTCAGTAGTATCCAACTTTTTATGACTCATTTGGGGGTTTTTGGAGAAAAGATACTGCAGTGTTTTGCCATTTCCTTCTCCAGCTCATTTTACAGATGAGGAAACTGAGGCAAATGGATTAAATGACCTGCCCAAGGTCACATAGCTAGTAGGTGTCTGAGGTCAGATTTGAACTCATGAAGAGAGATCTTCCTGACTCCAGGCCCAGCACTCTATCCACTGTGCCATCTAGCTGTCCTTGTTTCTCTTTGGTCCTACATTACTTTCTTGTAGCATGTTTGTCCAAATAAACATGTAAAGACTACAGCATAGAAGTAGAAGGGAATAATGATATCAACAGGAGTTTTGAAATAGATTTGTTCAGAATGAAGGATACTTCTCTTTCACTTCCAAGAGATAGGAAAGGGTTGATAATTGGAGCAAGTACACCGAAAGCTAACTGGGATGATTTACCCAGTTCTGACTAGTAGTTCTGATACAGCTCAGATGATTTTCTCTTACAATGTTTAATATAGATCAAAGGGATTTCCTGGATACTAAATGGAAAAGTAGGTATAGATGTCACAAGCCTACAGATGGTCTGCATATGCAAGAGATTTCATAAATTTTCCTCCCTGACATTTACAGAGTTACAGCAAATTGAACTACTAGTTGTTGTAGTGAGTGGGTGATAAAAATATGCAGGCTGATGATGTGTGTGAATCCCCTTGGGACAGAGCTTGAGCACCACTGGTTCATTTGCTCAAGATTGCATTTGGCAGGGTTTGCAGCGAAGCAGACAGCAGGAAAAGACACACAAGCTGTTGCCCTGATTGGTTCCTATTTTGGCTAGCAAGATCTTCTTAGAACAGCATTTTTGGAATTAGACTTATTCTGAATTACTTGTTCCCTTTCTTTCTGCCAATGTTAGATATAGGATGTAGCTTTCAAAAAAATTTTTTTTTAAGAACTAAATTAGGACTATGCAATGAGTATGCATTGTGTCCCACTTTATAGTGTGGTACATAAAAGTATAATCTCATAAATATATGAGCTATGTGGTAATGAGTTGGGCTAGAGTTCATTGGAAGATTCCTCATAATGGCCAACTCACTTAATTTATCAGTGTTCCAGACCTGAAGTATTGAACATGTGGCCCAAGGGCCAGCATATGACCCACAATACTCTGAGGGTAGCCCAAACCAGATTAAAGTGTGGTTCCCTATCTGGTTTTAATGCACTGATATGGTAATAAAAATATATATATATATAAGCAGTGTGGTTTTCTGAGTCGCTGTGTTACAAGGCTCCTTACATGTGGTTCAGTGACCTTCATTGTATTTGAGATTGACACCACTACACTAAACAAGTCTCTAAATTCGAGAGAAAGTGAAGGCCTAAATTGGCAAAGAGAGTTAGTTTTCTCATAGGGGAACTCCCTATGCCCAGGATTGTGCTGGAGTCAGTTCTAATCCTTGAGAGAACCATTTGCTGAATTTTCAGTGTGAGCATTTACATTTCAGAAATCTGCAATAACTAGAAATTATGATATAACTTACTGTTAGCTAGCAATGCAGAATTAACTTAAAAGTGTGAGCTGAGTTGTTAAACATTTAACAGCACACCTA
>JAQQSU010001692.1:0-14908 GCA_028627135.1 Pseudochirops cupreus | reverse complement strand
TGATGGGGGAGGACATAGGAGAGAATAGATTGGGGGAGGGGTTATACAATGGGATGGCTGTTTTGGGGTGGTGGGTAGGGGAAAGTTGGGGAGAAAATTTGTAACTCAAAATCTCGTGGAAATGAATGATGTGAACTAAAATAAATAAGAATCAAAAAAAATGCTATGGTAAGGTGAATTAAAGTAGAGAGTGAAGAGGCAACCAAATACAAAGTAACAAAGACTAGGTTGTGTGTCAGAAGGCTTGCATTTGAGATTTAGCTATAATTTCTGATAATTGACATGGAACATAACATAATCATGAGAATAAAAATGTTTTTAATTAGCATTAATTGAGAATGAATAAAAAAAGAAGTAGAGCATTATAAAGAAGTAACAGGAAAGACAACGAAACCTGAAAGAAATTATTCTGGTGAAAAATGTTACAAAACGAGTTTTAAAATCAAGCTTGGAAGCAAGATCAGAGACTAGTGAAGACCATGTTTCAAGGCTGATGGAATGAAGGTGTTAAGAACGGATAAGTGTGAGAAAGCTATACAAGATAAATCTTCCTTGACTTTTGTTTTCTTATTGAACCTTGAAGAATTATGAACTTGGACCAAGGAATGAGAGCTCAGAAATTGTTAGCAGGAAGTGGATACTGGAAGTAAAAAGAGACACAACCTGGTGGAGTTCTGGTCGTTTGTTTTTTTTTTTCATTTAGTAGCTTCTGAATTTCCCCATCATTTTCCTCAAACCAGTCAGTCTTGATCTTTGTGGATGTTTTTTACTCAGATGAGTAAATGCAGTGCTGTACACCAAATCTCCAAAAGCTGCCCACTCCTTTTCTGCTCTATTGTTGACAACTATGTGCTGGCTCAACTTTCCCTCCAAGTTAGCAGCAAACTCTTTCTGCTCAAAGTAGATCTGTTGACATTGATTCTTCTGATAGTCATTTTACTTTCGGGCTGTGGCTTTTGTTGAATGAGAATATTTAAATTGGAGAGGATAAGTCTATGATGACTCCAGCAATCTGCACCACATATTGCCTTCATTATTCTCCCATCGTGGCTGTCTATTCATTGTCTGTTTCACCACAATTGGTTTCTGGAAAAAGATTTCTTTCCTTCATCCTGCAAATTTAAACTTCCTTTATGCCAAGGAATTTAAAAATATCACTGATAGTGAGTTTACCTGACAGATCATAAAACATTCTCCTCTAGGGGTCTCCATCTTCTCTGCTATTTGAAGTGATTTTTTAAAAAATTATTCTTAATTTAAGTAATAAAACATGCATTTCCATAACACAATACCATAACAAAACTGGGTCAATTGAATGAGATGATTGCCCCCATTCTGTCTCTCCCTGTCTCCTCTCATTCTAATCCTCTCCCACCTCAGGATTTCACCTTTTAGAGTATTGTCCCTTCCTATTCAATTGACCTTGATTATGCATGAAATTGCAAATCTGCTGTGCACAACTTGCTAGTCATTTAAAAATGCAAAAAAATTTCACATTTAAATCATAGCAACATGGAAATAATAGCTAATTGTTCACTATGGGGACAGTTTTCAGAGAAGATATACAGGTTGCTTGTGATGTAGAATTGTGAGAACTGCTGACATGTCTTTTTAGATCTGACTGGATTTCAGGTCTGTAAAACCTAGATCCTTTGTTGAAGGATTCTAAACAGCAGGTAGAGGTGTTCTGGTTTCCCAGTCACTCAGGGCTCGGTTCACACAATGCAATAAGGTTTTCTCCAAATTGAATAAATTTTTCTTACAAGAAAGAAGTTGGACTACACCTCTAATTGAACTGAAAAAGAAGTGAGCTCCCTCTAGAATTGAGTCCCAAAATGGCTTCTGTGTGGTTGACTGAATTGCCTCAATTCCCTGTACCACTTGCTGTCCTAAACCCCTCAATTCTCTTAGTTTACTGGCAAGTAGTGTACATTTGGACTTCATAACTGAGATAAAACTGGGTAAGCACAAATGTTTTTGGTATTTCAGGCATCAGTCACATTCAAGGATGTGGCTGTGGAATTCACCCATGAGGAGTGAGTGCAATTGAACTCATCTCAGAAAAAGCTGTACAGATATGTGATGCTGGAGAACTATAGGAAATTGGTGTCTTTGGGTAAGAACAACTACCCCTTTGGACTCTTGATATATGCTGTCTTAACTTTCAGGATTTTAACAGTTATCCTTTGGCATATAAGAGTAAACTATTCCTAATGCTTTTGTAGCCAAGAGACACATTACTTATGCTACCTGTTTCCAGGAAGAAAGGTCTTTGCTTTGTATGCCTGAAAAGTGATTTCTTCATTTGTTGTTACACTTGAGAAATTATCTTTCCCTCTCTGTTGCTTCAAATCCAAGATTTTTTAAAGCCCTATATAGGTTTCATCATACACATTGTTCCCATTGTCTCTGCAGAAAGTGAGTTGATTGAACTATTTTCCCCTAAGCCCTACTCAGTAATCCACTCTCCCACATTATACAATGTCCTTTGGTGTTCCTTTCTGTTGTGCTTCAGGTCTTCCTAATATGGCTACTTTTTTCCCAAAGAGGGCATAAACTAGTTTTGAATTCTTTTAATAAGTTTTGAGGTTGCTTTTTAAAAAATGTAATTTCTCCTCTCCCCTGATACCTGAAATTTAAAAAAAGGAAAAAAAATCCTTCTCTTCCCTCCACCCAGCCTATTGAGGCCCACATGTTTGAATAACAAAAATTTCAGACAACATCAGCCAACCTTGTGCACTTGGCTGTATGAGATATATTCATTGCCCTTACTGCCCCACCTTTCTGCTATGAGTTGAAAGGAATAATTCATTTATTTGTTCTATGATAGAACTCAGAAATGACTCCCTAGCACTTTTTCATTTCCAATGAACAGGATTTGCATTTTCCACACCAGATGTGATGTACCACTTGGAAAGAAAGGGAACACTGTGGATGCCAGAAGTAGATATTCCCAGAAGCAGCTATCAAGGTAACTGCATAAAAACAAAGTAGATGGGTCATTCCAAAATAGCAATCTGTTCTTCATTTGAGGTCACCTTTGAGTGCTTCTACTTTGAAATAAGACAAATTGATTTTTGGTAAAAGACTAGTGAGACTGGCTTTCTCAAGTGAGAAAGTAAGAAAATAGCTCTAAAACCTTTCTGCAGCTAAGAACCTTGGGAAAGGGTGAAAAATGCAAGGTTAACCAGCTCCTTATTTTTCCTTTCAGAGAGCAGGGAACTTATTGGAGGTAATCATCCTGAATGTAACGAATGTGGAAAGATCTTTCAGAGCAAGAAGCAGCTTGCTGTGCATCAGAAAATTCATACTGGAGAGACACTTTATGTATGTAGTGAATGTGGAGAGGCCTTCAGATATAAGATACAACTTTCAGTGCATCACAGAATTCATCTTGGAGAGAAACCTTATGAATGTAGTGAATGTGAAAAGGCCTTCAGGCAGAAGATGCAACTTACAAAGCATCACAGAATTCATACTGGAGAGAAACCTCATGTATGTCGTGAATGTGGAAAGGCCTTCAGGAGGAAAACCCAATTGACAATGCATTGGAGAATTCATACTGGAGAGAAACCTTATGAGTGTAGTGAATGTGGAAAGGCCTTCCTGTGGAAGCAATCTCTTACTATGCACCTGAGTACTCATATTGGAGAGAAACCTTATGAATGTAGTGAATGTGGAAAGGCCTTCAAGAAGAAGAAACAACTTACAAAGCATCACAGAAATCATACTGGAGAGAAAATTTATGAATGTAATGAATGTGGGAAAGCCTACACAGATAAGACGGAGCTTATAGTACACCAGAGAATTCATACTTGAGAGAAACCGTATAAATGTAGTGAATGTGGAAAGGCCCACATGAGGAAGACAGATCTTAAAATGCATCATAAAATTCATACTGGAGAGAAGCCTTATGAATGTAGTGAATGTGGGAAAGCCTACAGGGATAAGACACAGTTTACAATACACCAGAGAATTCATACTGGAGACAAACCTTATGAATGTAATGAATGTGGAAAGGCCTTTGTGAGGAAGGCACACCTTAAAAATGCATCAGAGAATTCATACTGGAGAGAAACCTTATGAATGTAGTCAATGTGGAAAAGCCTGCAGGGATAAGACACAGTTTACAATACACCAGAGAATTCATACTGGAGACAAACCTTATGAGAATTCATACTGTAGCGAAACCTTATGAATGTAGTCAATGTGGAAAAGCCTACAGGGATACGACATAGCTTACAATACATCAGAGAATTCATAGTGGGGAGAAACCTTATGAATGTAGTGAATGTGGAAAGGCCTTCAGGAGGAAAACACAATTTATAGTGTATCACAGAATTCATACTGGAGGGAAACCTTATAAATGTAGTGAATGTGGAAAGACCTTCCTGAGCATGTACTCTCTTACTGTGCACCTGAGTATTCATAATGGAGAGAAACCTTATAAATGTAATGAATGTGGGAAGGCCTTCAGGACTGAGAAACACCTTATGATACATCAGAGAATTCATACTGGAGAGAAACTTTATGTGTGTAGTGAATGTGGAAAGGCCTTCAGGAGGAAAACACATTTTACAGTGCATCACAGAATTCATACTGGAGAGAAACCTTATGAATGCAGTGAATGTGGAAGGGCCTTCCTGTGGAAGCAATCTCTTACTATGCACCTGAGTATTCATACTGGAGACAAACCTTATGAATGTAGTGAATGTGGAAAGGTCTTCAAGCAGAAGATTCAACTTACAAAGCATCACAGAATTCATACTGGAGAGAAAATTTATGAATGTAGTGAATGTGGAAAAGCCTACATGGATAAGACACAGCTTACAATACATCAGAGAATTCATACTGGAGAGAAACCGTATAAATGTAGTGAATGTGGAAAGGCCTACATGAGAAAGACACACCTTACAATGCAACACAGAAGTCATGCTGGAGAGAAACCTTAATCAATGTAGTGAATGTGGAAAGGCCTTCACAAGAAAGCATTATCTTACTGTTCACCAAAGTATTCACACTCGAGAGAAACCTTATGAATGAAATGAATGTTGAAGGGCCTTCAAGAGGAAGTCACATCTTAGTGATCCTCAGAGAATTCATACTGGAGACATCCTTAATGAATGTGGGCAGTGTGGGGAGACTTTCCTCTACAACTAAGATTTTATTTGAATGTAATGGGAAGATCTTCAGTGTGAGGGTACAACTTACACAACACTAAAGAATTCATTCAGGAAAAAAACCTTAAGAATGTAATGCATGTAGAGAGGCCTTTAGATGGAGGACACTACTTTATGTCCAGCATAGAACTCATCCTGGTAAGATTCTTCATAAATGTAAGGAGTGTGGTAAGACCTTCCATTGCAGTTCAGATCTTAGATATCAAAAATTCACGTTGGAGGAAATCCTTTGTAGGTAGTGAATGTAGGAAGGCCTTCAGGAAGAAGCCACATCTTAACTGTGTATCAGAACATGTACTGGAGAAATTCTTTATGAATATATCAACATTAAAAGCATTCATACTAGAGAGAGACCTTATGAACACAATGGATGTGGGAAGACTTTCAGCCTGAACATACACCTTGCTCAACATCAAAGAAAGAAGTATGGGAAGATTCCCGTAGTTGACCAGACTGTGATCCTGAATCACTAGATGCAGTTCAGATTCCCTGTTTAGGCATGATGGGAGAAGAATACTGTGACCAGCACAGTTGTATGGCCCAGCAACCAGCTGAATAAAGAGAGATGGGAATGTATTCCATAGTCTGTTTATTACAGAACCATTTCATACAGAGCCAAGATACAAGAAAATCATAAAGCTTATGTGCCCTGTAGCAGAAATTCTTAGGTAACCAGAATGCAAGGACCCTCCTTTGGAATCAACCACTCCCTACCCCAGCCCAAGGCTAATTATTCATTAAGACTTCATCCTAGGACCATATCCAGAGGCACAAATAAACAGGGAGTCACAAACAAGACTTGCTAATTAACTCCCCTGAAACTTCTTTAGTTATTCATAGGACCAATGAAAGCATCCATCCAACAAGATTATACTCTTCCTGCATCTGCCTAGTGACATCATAGAAAAGGGGAGCATTTCCTTAATGGGGTATGGGGGAACCCTGAAAGTCTGGTCTACTACATCTGCCCCATTTTATTTATTTATAGGAGAGGGAAACATCCCATTAGCAAAGCCTGGGAGATTTCTGGGAGTTCTCTGCATCTCCCCTATATTAACTATATATAGGAGAGGGGAACATCCCATTAACAAAGCCTGGGAGACTTCTGGAAGTTCTCTGCATCTCCCCTATATTAACTATATATAGGGTTACGGGCAAAATCATGCAGTTGGACTTTATATACGACTTGTTGAATGATGCGAGAAAAGCAGGAAATAAGGATGGGTAAACAGATACATAAAACCAGTAGTACCACTTCTATTCCTAGGAAGGTTATAATTTGCTGTGTTTGCCCAGGTAATATACCCTGAGCTCTCTTAATCCAATCAACAATGTTTTGTGCCTCTGGACTTGGTAGTAGTGACTGCTGTCTTTCCTGATCCATGAGGTGAGCCAAATTCTCCAAATCATTTATGTTAAGAGATGTGTTACGGTCACCCAATAGCCCATTAAGATGATTTCTAATTTGGGCTATGTCATATTCTGACTCGTTATATTTTTTGTTTA
Organism: Pseudochirops cupreus; assembly: GCA_028627135.1. Lineage (NCBI taxonomy): Eukaryota > Metazoa > Chordata > Mammalia > Diprotodontia > Pseudocheiridae > Pseudochirops > Pseudochirops cupreus. Next base: position 8,222 of record JAQQSU010001692.1, on the reverse strand, counting down.
CCATACAAGAAATACATATATCTGTAATCACATATTTTGTTTAACTTACATTAAATCAATCTCCTTAGCTAAAGCAATTACATCATCTCTGAGCTGTCATTGCTTTATAGAAACTCCTATTTCTGATTGTAACAAAATCCTTGTGAAATATTGACAGACAATTCGTGCAAAAATTAAACTTGCACTATCTGATTTTGTACAATGCTGACAGACATAGACACAGCAACACTGCTCACTATGGTAGAAATTAAAGCAATTATCCCAACAATAATACAGGAAATACACTTTTTTCCCATTAAAACCCAATCGCTGATTAATTTGAGCAATAGAATGATCAGCACAAGAGTGAAACCAATGCTCACTCACCACAGGAATCATCATCATACTAGGTCTTCTTATAACAAATAGCGATTGTCCCTAAGAAGTATTATCATGACATTCAGAAACCTTACAATTAATATATGTGACATTATAATGCTTAACAACTTTAGTGATATTTACATTGCTAAGATTTCCCCACATGAATGCATACCTCCCTCCTAAACAAGCACATATGAAGCTGTGGTCAGTTTTGCTCAAGTATATCCCATTAGGAGCAAAAGTAGCAGAAACTGTTGTTATTGGGGAAGTGTCCAAACCAATTTTGTTTAGGATACCCTCCATATCTATGTTTAGTGTTCGTGTCATTGTGCAAGGAAACATAGGTTTGCTGCTCCACCTGATGACAAGCAGGTACATCAGTCCTACAGTTCAAAAATGGAAGATCCACTTGCCCTCATTTTGGCTCTGGCTCCTTCTCAGCTATTGGCTTCATCTGGTTTCTGGTCTGGAGGGAGTATGCGGCCTCTGCATTTGTTGACACAGTCCTTGCTCTCCTTTCTGGTATCCAGACTTCCTTCTTATCATCTGTGGGAACACACAAAAAGCCTCAGCCATGCACAGAGTGCATACCTCACCATTGTCCCTTAACATTTTTTCCACATCACCCATTCAGTAAATGCAGTTGCCTGGGGCTGTGACCTTTTAGAATTGCCAATTGTATGGTCAGTAACGCCCCAAAATTTTTCAGCTGGTGTTTTATTTTCATGATCCAATGTTAAATAATTTATTACATATAATGACAACCCCAAAATTCCTCTCATGGCACCCATTCATCAGGTTCCTCCTTTTAGTTTTTGAAGAGCAGTTTTAAGTGTGTGGTTTTTTCTTTCAACAATAGCTGGACCCGTGGGGTTATAAGGAAGCCCTGTAATATGGTGAATACCCCATTGGAGACAATTCGGCAAAGTTTTTTGAGGTGTAAGTGGGGCCATTGTCAGTCTTTAATTGTTTTGGCACACCCGAAGCAGCAAAGCTTGTAATAAGATGTTCTTGAACATGAGAGGTTTTTTCTCCAGACGTAGCAGTTGCCCATGTAAACCCTGAATATATATCCACGGTTACATGTATATATTTCAGTGCTACACATAAGAAGCTTATAGCTTTTTTTTTGGGTATTGATAACTATTTTCCTTTTCTTTTTTTTTTTTATGGCATGAGCCTTCCCAATTAAACTAGTCTTATCACAATAACAAAGCTTACCAGGCCTTTAAGAACTTAGTAGGAATACACAGGGTTGAGCAAATCAAATCTTGGATTCGTAATCACTACTGGTAACATTTTAATTTCTAAGGCCCAATACTCTTAGCACTTTAAAAGAAAAGACTAGGAAATGCATATAAAGTTTTGAGTTAACACAGGGCACAGAGACCCTGAAACTGGGGTGTGGGGTCCCCCAAAGAAAACCAGGCACAGAGGCGCACCTCCCCAAACTCTCACGTGGGAGGGGAAGGAACAACACAGGGTAAAAAGTTCACTCAAGCCTTTTCTTTAAGTTTTGGAGACCAAATTTCTTACTAAGCTTGTTTAGTTTAGAAATCCCCTTCACAAATCACTTTTTCTAGATTATTTTGAAGTCAGGCTGTGTTGTAATGGAACACTAGGCACTTTTCCTTAAGATCGCCTCCCCGAATTTCCCTCCTAGCAGCCTCCTAGCAACTTCTTGACACTCGTCGCAGCGTCCCAGGACAGAGGGGAGAAAACAAATGTGACTGACCCAGCGCAAGGGCATCCCCTTACACAAGAGTCCACAGTCCAACTGACCACCCAGAAGTCAGCAGAGTTTCAGACGCTGCTGGCAGTGTCTGGGCACTCCAGGGATCTCACTGCTAGGGAGACAGTAGGAGCAGAAAGGTCTGGGGAAGAGAACCAAGAAAAGGGTGCTTACCTGTTATCCCAGTGGCTAGGAGAAGATCATCACAGTCCAGTTAATACTTGGACTCCCGGGTTTCAGCACCAAAATGCTGTGGTTCAGGGTTGGGAGAGCTTGTTCAGATTTTTGAAAGAATTCAATCAGACCTTCTCCTTAGCCAAAGGGAGCTTTATTAACGCAAATGCATGTGGGCCTGAGACTTAGCAAGGAGCCGAACAAAGGCAATGATAGGAAAAGGACTAGACTTTAATAGCCAGAAAGCTACATAGCCTATAGGATGATGATGTAATTTTAAGGTTTCTAATGGAGGTTGGAGATTTAGGGACCAGATAGGTACAAACAAGTGAGGAAGGTGGTTGCTTGCAAGATAAGGAAAGGTTGTCATGACATAGGATGGTGAACACAGGATAAGGGGAACAAAAAGCAATTCTTTTGGTACAGGTTGTATATTATATTGAGATAAGGGGATGGGGCACTAAAGCATGCTCAAGTTACAGAATGGGCTAAGAATAAGCCTCAAACCCCCCTTAGGGGGCCTGGGAAGGTAACCATTACTATTGACTATTATGGCACCTTTGTATCCACATCAGAACCAGAATCACTCTCCTGCTCATTCTCCTTAAAATAATTAACTAAAGCCTCTCCCACTGCTTCCCAATCAGGTCTTCTGAACTGAGAACTGCTTGGGAACCATGGAGCTGCTTGATAGACTATTTTTAGAAATTTTTTCAGAATCTGTTTCTTAACTGAACTCCCTTTCTTACATGCTATAAGTTGCAATATTCTCAGATCTTTTCCTTCATCTTTTAAACCTAAGTTTCACTAAGTTTCCTCCCATATTAACGTCTCTGTGAGCTTCGAATTTTGAAAACTGAAAAACTGAGCGAGCCTGCGATTGCTCTTCATAGAGCCTTCCCCTTACCTTGAATGAAATCCGTTGTCCCTCGGATCTCTTGGGGGCCTACTACCTGCCAGCAACTCTAGGGGGACAGGTTGCTAGAGACTTGACTGCCATCCTGATGCCCCAACGTTGTGGGCGCCATTTACTGTGACCAGCACAGTTGTATGGCGCAGCAGCCAGCTGAATAAAGAGATGGGGATGTATTCCATAGTCTGTTTATTACAGAACCATTTCATACAGAGCCAGGATACAAGAAAATCATAAATATAAATTCCCTATAGCAGAAATTCTTAGGTACCCAGAAGGCAAGGACCCTCCTTTGGGATCGACCACTCCCTACCCCAGCCCAAGGCTAACTATTCATTAAGACTTCATCCTAGGACCATGTTCAGAGGCACAAATAAACAGGGAGTCACAAACAAGACTTGCTAATTAACTCCCCTGAAACTTCTTTAGTTATTCATAGGACCAATGAAAGCATCCATCCAACAAGATTATACTCTTCCTGCATCTGCCTAGTGACATCATAGAAAAGGGGAGCATTTCCTTAATAGGGTCAGGGGACCCCTGAAAGTCTGGTCTACTACAGAAGAAGATATCCCTCCCCTCTGTAGAGGCCTCTAAAGGGGCAAAGATTTAATCTTATCTTTCCATGGTCCTTCTGGGAGGGAGAGGTTTTGCTGGCTGAGTCAGAAGTTACTGAGTAGATGGAGGTATTGGGGGATATTTAGTATTAATTTTGATCCTTGGGCACATGGCATGCAAGACTCTTGGAGTAACCTCTTGGCCATGAGATGAGCCTGAGCCTAATATGTGATGAATAATTGGTGACAGTGCATTCAGGAATATTTCATAATCTGGGATGTGCTCCTGATGTTGCTGGTGCTGTTTCTGCTCCTATTTGGGTACCCTCTGTAGACCATAAATCTTTGGAGTCACCTTAATTTACAAGGGTCTGTGGCAGATATTGAAGGAATGTGATGAATGTCAAAGGGAAGAAGTTCATTGAAGTGCAGGGAACAGAAGAATTAACCACGGTCTTCTTATGGTAGCCAAATGCCTTGTGATCTGGTTAGTGACAAACAGGAAAAGATAAATAAGGTTCAAATTATAGTTAAGGAATATAAATAGTTTTCAATGAAGAAATCAAAGCTGTCAGTAATAATTAAAACAGTTCTCTAAATCACTATTGATTAGAGAAATGCAAATGAAACAACTTTGAAGTCACATGCCATACTACCTCAGATTTGCCAACATGACAGAAAAGGGAAATGACATTTTAGACGGGTTATGGAAAAATAATGTATAATTTAGAACTGATCCTACCATTCTGGAGAACAATTTGGAAGTGTGGCCAAATGGCTATAAAATTATACATACCCTTTGCTACTGCAATACCACTCTTAGGTCTGCCTCCCAAAGGGATCAAAAGAAAAGTAAAGGATGTATAAAAATATAGCTGGTCTTTTGGTGATGACAAAGAATTGGAAACTGAGGAGATGCCCATCAATTCCTGAATGGCTGAAGAAGTAGTTGCCTATGATTGTGATGAAATATTATTGTGCTCTAAGAAATAAGGTGGATGGTTTTGGCAAAACCTGGGAAAACCTATATGAATGGATGCAGTTAAGTAAGCAGAACCAAGAGAGCCTAATATACAGGAACAGCAATTTTTTAATGGTGATCACAAGATTAACTGTGAATAACTTAGTGACTGTGATGAAGAAAATGATCTAACACAATTCCAGAGGACTTGTGATGAAAAATGCTGTCCACCTCCAGAGAGAGAACTGACAAATTTTGTGTAAATTGAAGTATATTTTTTAAATTGTTTGCTTTTTTATGACATGACTAAAAAGTGTTTTACATGATTTTGTATATACCAATGATTATATTGCTTGTCTTTTCAATGGCTGAGGGAGAGAGAATTTGGAACTCTTTTTAAAAGAATGTTTAATTTTATTTTTAATGATGGGGAAAACATTTGAAATCACCCAAGATGTGGATTATATTATTGTACTCTTGAGACTTGGGATTTTCTGCATTAGAGAGGAAAAGCCTAAGATTTCTGCCTGCCTTCCTGAACCTCAATAATGTATTGCCAGTTCTAGCCAGATGGGTGCAAAGTCCAATGAGAGCCAATTTGCGGAGGTCCAAGCTTGGGCTCTAGGGCAGTGGAAGGTTTGGTGAGTGACTCATGTACATACCAGCCAGAAGTGGGTTTTGCAGCCACTCAGCTAATCCTAGGGCATAATCAGCTGTTCTTTTCTACCTCAAAGAGTTAGGAATGGTTTACAAATAATCACTTACAAACCCATTGTTCCAGGGCACCCATGCCCTCAACCACAAGTGTCCCACCAAGCTCAATATCTGGAGCTATTATTCCTCTCTTCCAGCTCCCATTCAATGATTCAGAGGCATCTTGTTCCTCCTGTTGGGCAGTAATATGTAATCAACTTGTGGTCAGGCTGGGAATCACAGTGTGGTGGGCTTCAACTGAGCAGGTCATGTTTTATCCTAGATTCAGTCAGAAGGCTTTTTGTTCAGTTTTTCAGTTGTCTCTGACCGTGATCCCATTTGTGGTTTTCATGGGAAAGGTACTGGAGTGCTTTGCTGTTTCTTTCTCTAGCTCATTTTACAGAAGAGGAATCTGAAAAAGTGTTGTGTCTTGCCCAAGGTCACATGGTAAGTGTCTGAGGCTAGACTTGGAACTCAGGAAGATGAGTTTTCCTGACTCCAGGCCTGGAAATCTTTCTACTGCACCACCCACCTGCCCAGTCAGAAAGTTACTGAAGTCCTACAACAGAATGATATGGTTTGACTTAGGATTTTTAATTATCAGTTTGGTAATTGGATAGAGAATGTGTTTAAAAGGAGAAAGACTGCCTGTGTCTGTGCTTTGTTCTGGACCTGTTTTCATCCTTTTGGGGAAGTCACAGTGTGGAGATGACCTACGCTTCGTTGTAAACTGCTCTGTAAACGATTGTCGTAGACTTAGGCAAACCATGATTCCAGAGAACTGAAGATAAGCAAGCTGTCCATCTCTTTCTGGAAGGGTGATGGATTTAAAATACAGAATGTACCTTACATTATGGAGTATGATCAATGTGGAAATTTACTTTGCTGGACTATGTACAGATATATTACATACACATATGTATGTGTGTGTGTGTGTGTGTGTGTGATATAGGTTATTCTTTCCTAGTATTTTTTGTTCCATGAGAGAAAAGGCAAAATAGTTGCTAAAAATAAAAGCAATTTTTTAAATAAAGTAAAAAAAACCCTACACTGCGAGCATGTCTAGACATCATGAGATGAACATATGCAAACCACCACTATATAAGGGGCAGCTAGGTGGTATAGTGAATACAGTGCCAGGAATGGAGTCAGGAAACTTTCTCTTTCTTGTCGCCTGTTATGGGAATCTGAAGATCTTCCCTGCCTCTGGGCCCTTTGCTTAAGTGGCTTAAGTGACTCTGAGAACCTTCCCTGATTTAAAAATATGCTCTGCCCCCTAAAAGGCTGAATGTGGTCAAATGGAGCCTGTGGCGGGAGGCTTGTTCTTCAGGAATGCCCTCGCCTTATTGCTTTGTAATTGGGCAGTGGGTCTAGAGGGCTGTGACATTCTATGATACAGGAGAAGGCTATATATATCCTCATGTGAGTTTTTGGTTTGAGGCTCACTTTGGGTAGAGTTGTGTGACTTGGCCAGATGAGACTCTGAGAAGCCATTGAGCCCCACCAGCTTTGAAAACCCAGATGTTGATGCTTCCCTCTCTGGTAACTAACTAGGTATGGATGTAAAAATGGTCAGACGATTGGAAGCCTGTCTGCTGATCTGTTTCTTTGTCTGCTTGTAACTTGTTTGTATTCTGTTTGCATTCTCTGAAGTTCAGGGTACTGACTTTTCCCCTGAACTAGGTAAATGATTTAAGTTTGATTGATTAAAGTAAGATTGTTAACCCATTTTGAGTTGCTTTCCTTTAGAAAAGCAGATCTAAGAACCAGTGCTAGCAGCCATCCTGGGTATGCTAGGGTGCTTGCTGATACATGGCCTCAGACCCTTAGTAGTTGTGTGATTCTGGCAAGTCACTTCAACCTGTGTGTTTCAGTTTCCTTATCTGTAAAATTAGGGGGTATCAAGAGAAGACTTGGCAATCCACTCTAACATCTTAGTGAAGAAAACCCCAAATGGGGTCACAAGGACTGAAACATAACTGAAATGACAGAATAACAGCAATATATATGTACATATGTGAGTGCCCACAAACACATTTCTATGTGAACTTTTTGGAAATTAGGACTGTTTCAGTCTTTGCCCTTGTCACCTTTCTTCAGCTTAGTGCCTGACACATAGTAGGTGCTTAATAATGGTTTCTGATTATTTGATTGGTTTGAAGGGCTAGCTCATGAAGGAAGGATTAGAATTCTGTATTTTGGCTCCAAGAGGTCAAATTACACATCACTGGTGAAATTGTAATGAAGCAAATTTAGGTTTGAGTTAAGAAAACTTACCAATTAGACCTATCTGAAAGTAGAATTGGACTTCCTGAAGAGGCAGTTGAGGCTCTGCCCTCTTTGGAGGTTGCATAGGCATATTTAATGGTATGTCATGGAGGAAATTCACTTTGAAGTATAATTTTGAAGCGGGCCTCTCACTCCCTCGAGCCCCCTGCCCTCTACTTACCCATCTTCAGGGTCTTTGGTCGTCACCAGCCCCGAGTTGGGGAATAACCAGACAGAACGCCCGAGGTTGATCAGAGGTTGTTTATTCATCCACTGCTACATCACGACTTCCCCTCACTTCCGTGTGAGTAGCAATTTAAAACAATCATCAACCAATCACAATTACATATAACACACATCACCTTATATGGATTAGCCAATCACTATTACAATCTCAAACCATCACCTTATATGGATATATTCAGCACATAACAAGCAGGCTTTGAGCAACACCCATCCCCCCGCCCCCAACATCTCCCCCCTTTTATTTAATCAGGATAATACTCCAGTTCAGCCTTAAGCGGTGCTTTAGCATTATAGGGGTGGTGCCCTACGCTCTCTCAG